>SCDS01000254.1:204917-215744 GCA_004149465.1 Drosophila nigromelanica | reverse complement strand
GTGTGTGTGTGTGTGTGTGTGTGTGTGTGTGTGTGCTTGGCAGTCTGCGAATTTATTGACCAGGGAACCATATCTTTAGCAGCGCGCTGCTTTTTGCGTCGCCTTCGCCGGCGCTGCAACATGTCGCAAAGTTGTCGAAGCGAGGGCGGCTCAGCTGCCGCTGCATCGGGAATAGACTCGGGTAAGTTGGCCAACAGCAGGACAACAAAAAACTTAGAGCCGAATATGTTTTAGTGGCGCAACTGTGCTGACAGTTGTGTAAAATATACGCGCTCTCATAATTTATATCAGTTTTGTTAACTGAACGTGACTGCGTCGCGGGAACAGAGCTACTTATCAACCGCCAGCTGCCAGGCCGGCCTGTCCCGTCCTGTCAGGGAGTCGACCTGCGGCAGGGTCATGCTCCGGCATCGCCGTGTCGTCGATGTCTGCACGTTCTTGCAATTAGCCAAATGGCTTCACGGTCTGACTTGAGTCCTTTGTCCGCCACTCGCAAGACATAAGAATTTTTCATGTAAATGTTTGCTCAGCATGAAGTACATTTTTCGAGTTGCAGCATATTTGCTGCATAACCTTTGACTTAACATCCGGGTATAGTGTATACCTAAAATAACATACCATGTTGGCAACACAAACCTCAAAATACTTAAAACTCTAGCCCACAAAAACTGAAATCCCAAGTGGTCTCCAATTAGTGGTCGGGGCATAAGGCAGAAAACCTCAACCATAGTTCTTGTTTAATTAACTAATCTACCAGCAGTTCAGGATGAAAAAAGGTCAGAGGAGAAGCGTTCACAAACATATACGAGTAGCATGCGGCCTACATACGCACACACATGCGTAAAGATGACACACATTAATCCAATTTGAAAACTTTAATACCTTAATCTGAAAATGTGTCCCAACCGCATAAACCACAGACTACTAGTACGAAAAATGTTACCTACTGCATGAATTGAGAATTTCTGGCGCTGCTTAGTCTTTTGATTGCATTTTATTGTCAATTTACTTTGGGTTGGGCGGCCAAAAGAAGGCCAAAACCCCAGCACAAAAACCACAAAGCAAATTATTTTAACTGGCAAAGTTACGGTTGCAAAACTATAGGCCTTTTTCTTTATAGTATAACTAGGTACAGTTGCAATCATTCCAAGGACACAATCAATAGTCGAACTTTTAACAACAGCTCGGCAAGGATTGATGTAATTAAAACTGGCAAAAGCAATCGAATATGTTCAAAACAAAAAAAATAATGATAGTAATAATGAAAATGAAAATGAAAAGAAAAAGAAAATTAAAAGAAATGAAAAGGGAATCATAACACGGAAATGTATTACCAATAACAAAAGGCTGTAAATCTCATTATTCTTCATTTAATTTCACATTCTTACGCTGCATTACAGGCGAGCTTCTCACGAGATAAGAGTCTCAGGGTCCAAGCATGGCCATGAATTGCGCCTTGAAGTTCTCGAAGTTCTTTCTCGCTTCTTATTGTTGTGATAAATTTCAATTAAGTAAAAATCAAATAAAATGATGTGATGGGTGAGCGCATTGATTGCCACACTCTTCATCCAGATAACGATACTTATAATTGAAATCCACAATGTGCTGATTTTTATGGCTGCTCACCATCATTGTCGTTGCCCGGCAATCATTTTACTCGCCGGATTTATTTTTTGTTCTTGATTTATAATTGCTTGCTTGCATTACAACTGGGCAGCATTGAGTTGAGTGTTAAGTTAATTACTTTGCCTGAAAGGGAGCCTTGATTATATTTAAGTATACATACACATTTTTGCACATTATTCGTTACGAGTACTTAAGTACTCGTGTATATGGGTTTTTTTGCGTATATAGACTCAATTGAATTTCGCTTTGCAATCAGTTGAAGAGCTGCCTAGTTCTTTCTGGGGCCCAGCAATTTTTGTAATGTTTTCATTTTCATTTTCGTTTACATTTTCATTTCTAGTTGTGCAACTCAATTCGAATTTGATTTGATTGCAAACATTTCTCTGTCCCCATCGTATAGAAAGATGCTTTGTCAGTCAGTTGCAACAATTTAGAGCGTTTTACATTGTTTGTAAAGTCAGACAGCTCTCTGTTGCTGTTGATATCACAAATGATGTTGCTCGTGCTTCTGTTGCTGACGCTCTTGGGGCGCATAATTTGACCCCATCGATTTGCGTGGCTCGCCTCTTGGCAAACTAAGCAAACAATGTTGATATTATCCAAAGAGCAATTAACAATACCCTGTACACATCAAAATGAAATGATCGAGCATTGATATTTATAAGTAGAGCACATCTTTTAAGTGGACACAATAACACATTTGGAAGACGGTCACAAAAATTCCAGAATTTCTATATTTATCTAAGTTTCTTTAAATTTTCAGCCGTGACAATGCTATATTAGTTAAGCTTAAAGCATTTGTGTTTCTTTATGAATTTCAAAAATTCTGCGACTGCAGGATATTCGCCGGCCGTGAACCATATTTACTTCTTTCTAGTTTTTAATCTATCCTTCAGCAACAGCCTTTTATGTATTTTATAATTCAGACGTCTCTGATGTGACTAAGAGACTGACAAAATTTTTGGGCAGAAACTTTTGGATTTCTCGGCACCGACATTGCCGGAAATTAGCTCGTTGCACAAAGTCAAACAACTAGTTAATGGTATATCCTTGCTCGAAATAAGATAGCCTTTAACTCGAGCATACGTAATGAAAAGTTTAAGGAATTGCGAGCAGCTAAATTAATTCTAAATTCATTTAAGGCCTAATCAACTGTTTAAAGAGTACAAGGACAAAGAGAAACATGCGTACACAATTCCCCAAGTGGCCGAAACCCAAACAAAATGTTTAACAATAACATAAAATGCAACTGCAGCTAATGCCATACCACCACATCT
Source organism: Drosophila nigromelanica (assembly GCA_004149465.1). NCBI lineage: Eukaryota > Metazoa > Arthropoda > Insecta > Diptera > Drosophilidae > Drosophila > Drosophila nigromelanica. The sequence continues at coordinate 212,841 of SCDS01000254.1, read as the reverse complement.
GGATTGCTTGCTCTCAGTGGGGCGATGTGGCTGTTGCTCTGTGGGAATGTGCACTCGCCTGTGGTTGCCGCCTGGTCGGGCAAGTTCCCATGCCTAACAGGCGTGCCATTTGCTAAATGAAATTCTTCAGGAGCAAACGATTCTAAAGCTGCTCTTCCGACAATACAACGCATGGATATCATATGATAATTCTTAAAGCAAAAGGTACGCGAGTTTTACATCCTTTAAGCTCTGAAATACACTTAACCACAGGATATAATGAAGAACATTTTATAGCGAGAACAATTATATTGGTCTAGTACCCTGTGTCTGTCCCATGTTCACATTATGCACTTGTTCTCTTGACAATTTAATAAAATATTATTGAATTAGCTATTCAAAGGGCACAAAAAATAAATAAAAGGCGCATCAACACTCACGTCGCATGGTGCGTATGATTTATAAATTCACAAAGGCTGCGAACAAAACTTTTAATGTAGTTGTCGCGCCATATCAGCTACTCAAAGTAGAGTAAGCTATATAATCTAATAATAAATGAGTGGTTTTATACTGTCTGTATGTGCATGCACTTCATATTGAATAAGCAGCGAATCAGTCAACTTTTCAATATCAATTTTAGAATACCCAACACTTATATTTTAGGATTTAGGAAAAAATCCCAACTTAAAAGGGAGTGAAAAATGCATTTATATTTAAGAATAGCCTTTGTTGTATCAAACAAGTTACACAAATTAAAAACAAATAATACAGCCCTATTTTTAATATGGTTGCTCTTGAATTTTTTGTAAAATTAATTATAAAAACAGTTATTAAGCGCTTTTCGCAAGTGGCTTTATGTTTTTTTGTGTTCGGGTATAAAAGTTATAACTGGTTTTAAAGTTTCTAGAGAAAAACAACGTGTTAAATGAAAAAAAATTATTTGCAATTAAAATAACAGAAACAAAAACAACATCAGCAACACAATTGTAGACGGACAGGCCTATCCGAAAATAGTTTGCTGTCTTCAAATTTCGCAAAACGAAATAATTTCGCTTAACGAAATGGGAGTGAGCGAGATAAAACGAAAGAAGAATGCAAAATTTTTTAAATGGAAACAAACATTTAATCCAGGGGGCAGTGCAGTGGGGTGGGTCTGGCTATAGCGTGAAACAGGGCGGGCCGAGGCAGGGCATGTGAAAAAGAGAGCCGCCAAAGCATTTGAGCGCTGCCTCAGTCGACGCGGCTGTCGACAGCAGCATTGGCTGTGGTTTGGCTGCCGTTATGCTTTAACTAAATTGCGGTGCTTGCTGCCAGTGGCGACGGGGCGTCGGTCTGCCTGTGTGTCTCTGCGAGTGTGTGCATATGAGTGTGCGTGTGCGTGTGTGTGTGTTTCTGTGTGTGCAGCGCTTGGCGCACCAACACTCAAGCAATTAAAAGTAAAAATTTTGCAAACTTTTCGCATTAGTTTTGTGTTGATGATGCGCATGAAGTTGCTGCAGTGACTGAAATTAGCAGCAGCAGCTAACGCGCAGTAGCTGGCCACACGTATGTGTGTGTGAGTGTGTGCTGGCGTGTGGGCAAGTGTATGTGTGCAGTCAAAATGCATTCGCTTGAGTTTAATGCGGCGCGTCAGTGCTAAGTGTCGCGGTTTCAAAATGGCGCTCGACTTCAACTCGACGCGAATACGAACGCGGATCCGGATGCAGAGCCATGTTTTTTCGACTCGCCAGCCATTCTTATGCAATTTGCTGCTTTCGGCTGCCGCGGTAAGCCACAGGGCCCGCAGGTTTTAAAGCTCTGTCTGAGGTATGCAGTAAGTAAGCATGTACAAAGGTGGGGTATGCACCGACACAGATGATTGTTGCCGTGGCTCCTGTTGTCTGCTCTGCTGCGGCAACTTAAAGCAGAATATAGAATGTATTAATGGTGTTATATTTAAAATAGAATATAGACAGATAAAAGGGTATCATGCACCCTGTTTGCTGCCTCAACAAAATAAAAAAAAAATAAAAAAAGCCAATCCTATTTTATAATACGTATCAATCAATTCGTATTTTTCAGTTAATTCAAATATTTTATTTCAATTTATGTAAAACTAATGGTGGATTCCAACATTAATAATATTTCATGCTTGGTAATTAAATATTTCAAATGATACATTCGGTAAATATTAAGGACAAAACATTACTATTATTATTACTCCGTTGTTCTCCGAGTGTAGATATGTGGACTTGAATCAACAGCTTGGACGACTCAAATCGCGTGAGGTGCATACAAAATGACGACAGCCACACACGCACACCAATCCCAACTGAAAGGCTGTCGGTAACTGGACATGGGGCCAGGTCAGACCAGGCTGATGGACCGATAGTTGCTGCTATCGTTACTCGTACGTGGAACTGACTGTTGTTGCTGCTGCTGGAGCTGGCCTTTGCTCAGTTTCAATTAAACTAATTAGATGTAGGTAAACATAATTGCTGAGACTAATTTACGATTTTGCTGTTGCTCTTGTTGCCGTGATGGCAACCGCCTCATGAAATTCAATCAGCACAACGGCAGCCGAGGTCCAAACCATTGGACAAATGATGTCGATGCTGATGACAAATTTAAAGATTAGACCTGGTTCCTTGATACTAGCAGGCAAACTTCATTAATTTAATGACAACAAATTGAGTTTGCCTTGGATTCGTCTTTGCATTGCATATTTATGGACTGGGACTGAGATTAGAAGGTCCGATGTGTGACATAACGAGTTCATTGTCGACAATTATGCTAATCGATTATCTCTTGAAAAAGCCAATCGGCAGTCACTAATTAAGTATATTGATGAGTCGCTCACATTCTCAGCTGTCATTTAATTGCCAGGCAATTGGGTTTCCTGCAATGGGAAATCATATTGCAGGTGGAGCGTGATTTTTACCGTAAAGTTGGCGGTAAGTTGGTGAACGGCAAAGCGAAATTAATTAACGATTTAACGACTGCAGCTTGAAATTGCAAAAGTTTTAATGAATTTTGCACGATTTGTGCTGCACATAGACCTGAGAAATTTCATATTTGCCACACAAAAAGTTTTATTGCCATTTACAGCTTTGATTTCCTCGGCGGAAATTCGCGTTGAAATGCGAACTGAATACAGTTACACACACATACACACGTAACACACTCTCACACATGGTTACAGGAATAACTGTTTACCTCTGTCGAATTTCTGTGATACACTGAGCCACCGAGCAGGAGCTGTTGTAAGGACGTGTCCAAGCCAGGCAGCCGTAAATGCAGTTAACGAAGCGTTCAAGGTTAGGCACAGGCACATGCACAAGCACAAGGAGCAGAAACAAGGCGCATGGCGCAAGGCACAAGACACAAGACACAGGACACAGAAAACACAAGAAACACGAAGCAAGGAACATGAGTTGCAATTTCATGAAATTTATTTCGCACGAATTGTGTGAAGACATTCGCACAATGCGCTGCAAAATGGGCAAAGCATCCGCAGCCAGCTAAAGGCTATCATCTGCACCAGAGTGTGAAGCAAGCGCAAAGTGTTGCCTACTGTGGCCCAGCAATTTGGACTGCTAGTGAAATATTGCCACAGATCTAGTTGGACAATGTGAAAAGCCGTTGCCATAAGTCATAACCCACGATGCCAACACGTTCGCATCTACACTTTCGCTTTCGGTAGAGCATTGATAATTCGTCTATCTGTGGCCCGCTCATTTTCCGGGTCTGGGTGTCAGGGCCATATTTACGTTATCATTTTTCCAGCATTCATTTTGCAAGTCACGTTTCTATATCCGCTGCTTGCACAATAAATAAAACGCCCCGGAAACGGCCCCTCGTCCTCATCCTGTCTTGGGTAATCAATGACTGTTCATCTGTCGGTCGGTTTGTCAGTCACCAAAATATGTTGCGTGTAATTATGTAATAGGTTAAACCTAATCATATATTATTGATTTCGGCTCTTAATTATAACCGGGCATATACAATTTATATAATTGATGCTAATTTACCTTCAACCAATTGAATTTGCATTTGCGGTTGAATCGAGAATTGCGTTCGCGACTTTAAGTGAACGCAGAATGTTTGTCGCGTAGCAAACTAATGTAAAAGCGTAATGGAATTTGCAAGAATTTCGACAGTTTTCCTCTTTGAACACTCACTCTGATTTGCTGCAGGAAAGGGTAAATGAGTAAGCCAGTGGGACAGGGAGACAGGGGGACAGAGAAATAGAGAAGGCAAGGCAATATGCAAAATTGGCGGTAAGCTCGATAAATACACTAACTGGCAGACAGTTTGCATGGCATGTCGAAAGTTGCTGTCTTTTTAAATTGCCATTTTAGCTGAAATTGATTCATTGCGACACCCAACCCTACAAACAGACCCCAAACTCTGGCCCCAATCTCAATCCGAACTACTTACATGGCGCGCCGTGATAATTTAATTTATTTTCAAACTCAATTTCAGGCATTTTGTAAGCGCGTTTCCAACTTGATTTTGTGCATTTCTCTTTTGTTGAAGTACCGACTGAACTCAACTGAACAGGACTGGACGGGAGTGGACTTCATTATGTCCATTCGGATGTCGGTCTGATTGTCTGCCTTAGCTGGGAATTCCTTTTTGGAGGCAGGCGGCTGCCACATGCCAGCACAAAGTAGATTTTTTTTTTTTTTTTTTGGAATTTTCACTAAAACAGTAAAAATTGCATTGTTTTCCCTGCTGGCGGTTATTGTTCGTTCGCTTTTGTTGTGCTCTTTTTTGTTTTGGCTTTTATAGATTGGGACTGGCTAAGCTGTACTGCACAGCGGGCAGCTGGCTGCATGCTTATTGCTCTAACCCCCACTGACTCGCTTGGGAATCGGTTCGCAAATATTTTCACATCGATTTATTTAACCTCTCTCCACCTGGCAATTAGTTAGAAATCATTGAAAGAACCTCTCATCGCCATTGGTTCTATCAAATTTTTACTACCAATATGGTTGTTTGCATTTTGCTTGCTTGTTGACTTTTCGGTCTCAAAGAGCACGAATTTGGCTTCAAAACGAAATTTTAGAACTTGAAACTTGCATATGTGACTGCGTATTTGAGAACCAATATCAATATTTAAAATAAATAAAAAATAAATCAAGAGACTTAAAACTACGTTTTTTTTAAAAAAGGGTATAATGGTTTTGTTCAAATGTATGTAACAGGCAGATGGAACCATATCCGTAAAAAGCGTCGATTTCAGAGACTACAGAAGCTTGAAAGCTGATCATTGACTCATACGGTTCGTATATTTTATTTATTTTACAAGATGGATAATCTTACCGTTTTATTATTATCGATAATTATTTAATATTTTGGGTTTTGTCTAATGTTTTTCCTGGAATGTTTTTTCGATGCTTAAGTTTTATTATGCGAATATTAAATGGTAGTGTGGTGCAGCCGGTAAATGCTCTGCTGAAGTTGAATCTGAAGTGCGGAATTCTTCTATTATCGTTGATAATTATTAATTCAATTTTCTTCTTAATGTTGTCCACCTCAATACTCAATGAGTGCCGAGAGTTTGTATGTATGTGTTAAGTGCTGTGTTCAGGGTATCTTCTAGTCGGGCAAACCCGACTAGAGCAATCTCACTTGTTACATTAGATTTTATTTTTTATTAACTTGAAAGCTAAAATAACGTTCAGGAAATAAAACATATATGTCATATGAAATCAATTAAATTTGCTTCAATATATTTTTGTTTTTATTCTTACAACATTAAAATTATGTAAAATATTATGCAATATTTAAGCTATGGAAATACATATAAATGAGAAATAGTGAAGTTTTTGGTATATTGGACAATTTTAATCAAAATTTACAAATATACATATGTATATTGAATAAATTCTTAGCTATTTTTGCAACATTTAAGTCACTATGATTGATTGCCAATAAAGTCTTTTACGTTGCGGGGGCTCAAAATAAATCCCAACGTGGTGTAAAATGTCAGCACGCAAAATGCGATATCAATTGAAAGCGATTATCAGAATATGTTAAAATATTTCTTGAAGATCGGATGTGATTATTGTACATTATCATGTATGTACAAGCAAGTCCATATATAGTGACATAGACACTAATAAAGCCCGCCTCAATGTAAACAAATTCCTCCTACAGTGGGTCATTAATATGTAAAAAAAAAAAATTGCCGCGCAGTATAAGCGAGAAAGCTCTTGCAAAGCTGACGATTATGAAACAAAGTTATTAAATGTCACGTTAGTATAAGCTAAAATAGTAACAATAAGCCCTTTTTGCTCATCTTGTTGAATAAAATCAAATCAATCAAAATTATTTATTTTAGAAAACAAAAGTTTGAATTTATATAAGAAATCTATCTTCACATACATATTCATGGGAAAAGTTATATAATTGAAACAAGCAAAGTCATAAAGCCATAACTTTATCAGATTATTTGTTTCAAATATAGTTAAGATACATTAAATAAAGAGAATAAAAGAGTTTACACAGGCAAGCACCTTAAAGGAGATTTCTCAAGTACGCTTAGGGCCACCAAGAAGCTCAAACAAACAGTTTAGCTAGCAATTTGTTGTTGTTATATCTGCTGTCCAGAGGCCAAGCCTGGTCGAGCTTCAGTATATTCTATCGTTGTTGTTGGTATGGAGAAATTCTCACAAAATTAGATTTAGCAACATGAACTTTTCTATAACTTTATTCATGTAGAACTTAAGCCTTTCTCGTGTAGTTTTTTTTTTGCAAACATTTCTTATTAAATTAGCTACTTTTTCAATTGAAGCAAGCACCACAAAAAGTCCACAAAAGCCTCTGTAAGTTTCTCTTTGACTCACAGTTCATAAGCAAACCATCGTTGCAATCATAGTGCAGAAATTCGGGTGAGGTGGGGTGGGGCAGTTGCCGGAAAGACGCCGTCTGAATTCTGAAAAGTTGACTCTACACGATTTTGGACACACGCAAAACTTAGGACGGCAGAAACGCCGAATTATCAGCAGCATTCCAATTGAGCTGGGCGAAAAACTTCGACCAAATTGAATAGCTAATTAATTTTGGACTAAGCGGCCAGAACTGGACGAAGAAGAACTTTAAGCAGCCTGCTTTGTCCGCACTGGCGTCTACTTTTTGGCATCGAGCCAAACCGAAAGTGTCCTGTTTTGTGGTGATCTTATCGCAGTGGCTGCACACAACATTCCGCTAGGCCATATTGTGTTGTCACTTGCTGGCATTGGATGGCTTGGCTTTGTGTGGACTTGGCTCTGGCCATGGCTTCTTGGCTCTTGTGTCCCTTGGGCGCCGCGTGGCACAATTTGGTTGCAACTGCTTGGAAAATGGCAAAAATACAGATGCTCCAGTCTGTGGTCTGACTAGTGTGGCTTTAAGTTCTCTCACAACACAACAGCTGAGCCTGCTCAGCGCACTTGAAGCGCATAATGATAACCCTTGACTTTCACATAAGCAGCAACTGCGAAAGGGGTTTCCACACAGGGGGAGCCTGAGCGGGGAACCGAGCGGGTGGTGGCAGCCAAACAAGTGAGGCCTAACGAGTGAGCAGCTTTTTGTGCGTTCAAATCAACAAGCAGCAACTGGCAAATGATGTCAACGAGCATGCATGCAACAGAGAGCAGAAGAATGCCCCAACAGAATGGGAGGCAGCAGCTGGGGAAGCTCAAGTGGCCCAACCATTGGCAAATACTTGTACTCGTAAATAACGGCACAGTCGAACGAATAGCGCCATCCTGGTTGGCTGACTAAAAGCCACTGCCTTTGTAAGCGGCGCTAATTCGAGTGACAGCAACAATTGCCTGCCTTTCACTTGCAGTACGAGCAACAACAGTAATAACAACAACAACCACAACTTACCACGTCAAGCTAAGGCAATAACATTTGCGGTTTAAATTTTAAATGTGCAGCACACAATCCCATGGCGCAAATTGGTTAAAGTGTG
>SCDS01000254.1:188267-204784 GCA_004149465.1 Drosophila nigromelanica | reverse complement strand
GGGGGCTGGGGGATGTAGCTCTGATTCGGTTTCACTGAGTAACTGGCTGTTGGGCACCCACAATTCGGGTTGCAGGATCGTTTGTTATGTTGCTGATGTTTGATTATTATGTTTGATGGCATTTGGGAGCTGACAGCGAGGCTGCAGCTGCCATTGCCGCTGCTGCGAATGCTTTGATGAATGATCTGGCACTTTGCTGCAGGCAGCAAGTGAAACTTGAAACCGTTCGTTACAGCAATGGCAAGAAGCTCAACAACAACCACTTGTCGAACATTGAGTGCGCTTTGAAATCGCAGCCACAACTGCTGTATTCGATGTATACCCTGTACACATGTCCATAAAAAGGGGTGTATTGAATGGAGAATAATTTGTCTAATATGCAGAAACCTATAAAACGTCAACCAGATAAGGACAAAATATAAGAACTAGCCATCTTCAGAGCTCTGGCAGTTCTATCTGATCCCAGCAAGGGTATTCTAAAGCTAAAAATACTTTCGTGAAATTTTTCTTTTGTTTTCTTTTTTTAGCTGTTACAGCGACATTTTAAATGCAAAGCAAAAAACGCTTCATTTCATTTTATTTCGCATTTCACTTTATCGTGCGCAGAGTAGCAAATAAAACAAAGTGAAATGAAATAAAAGAAAACAAAACAAACCCCAAATTCTATAAACGTTACAATATCCACTTTCTATTCAATTTACATGCCAATCACCACAAAAAGCACAAAGCAAATGAGCAGCGCCAGTTGCAAAAATAACAAAGTCCAAAATGTTCCCCCTGCTCCGCCGCCGTGCCACTCTTGGCCGGTGGTACTTAAAACTAGCTTTTCAACAATTCCAACAAAAATAAGCAAAACTTAACCTGCACTGCAGCCCCTGACGATGTTAGCCTGGATGCACAGTGCCAACAGTGGACAATCTCGCCAAAAGCGGCACCAGCCAAACGCATCAATATCATTCACACAATTTTTTTTTTACTAAATTCACATATATAATAACAAGCTTGCAGCTCTTAAGCAAATTTAAATTCTACGAAAAACGTACAAAATAGGGAAACAATTATTTTATATACGTTAGTCTATTTGCATATGACTTTAAGTTATATTCATTTAATTTAGGTAATTCAATATTGTGGCTTTTTCGAGCACTCCGCTTGTTAACATTTAAGCTCTGCAATATTGTGAAGGCAGCGACCCAACAAGGTGGCTCTAAGCTGCTCGCAACACTAACGGACATTCAAGTGTCCTTTTTTGCGCCTGGTTAGACACAAAAATTTAAATGGTAATAGCATTTACTTAGCCATTGCTGCTATTGCTCTTGTTGTTGCTTATTTCATGAAAACTGCCCTTACAAGTGACCACCGGTGGGCGGGACGCCATTGTTCGCCCCGTTGCTTGTGGCCACGGACGTTGACGGTGGGCATTGCCTCAAGTTGACATTGGCATGGATTTTTCTTGTTTTTATTTGTATACCAGCATATAAAGGCCAATGGTTGTGGCATGAAATATGCACAGTTAATTTTCAATTTATACCAGAAAAACGGCAGTGAGCAATCGCCTAAAAAAGGAAGAGAGTAACTGAAATTGAATCGCCTGTCGGCTGAGCTGACATTTTAATTGCTGCGGCGTGTGACAATCAATTACAGGGTCAGTTGAGGCGCCGATTCTCCATCGGTTGCGGTGCTTTTAAAAGCCACTCAAATATGTATTGCAGTTGGTGGGTGGTGTCTTTTGCACCCCACCGTCAGCAACCCACATCCGAATTGACAAGAACTGCAGCTGCATTCAATTAATGCGACTTTCGCCAAACGAAACCTCGTATTAAAAGACTTCACGGAAGTTTGACACGCGGTTAAATGCAACTACAATTTCAATAAAATAACGATTTATTTTTATATGGCTCCTGTCGTATCATATAAACACTGCTTTTTTTATAAAATTCTCAAACAAAGTGCACCCACAGTGCTTGGCATATTAAAAAAAAAATGGATGGACTTTCATTTGCTTGTTGCGTCGATAACCTGGGAAAAAAATTAAATACGCGCGGGATGACATTTATTACTGTTGGGCAAGTGCCTACTTATGGCCTGAAAAGACTGCATAATCTGTTAGCTCAAGTTCTTTTGTGCACTTGAGACGATATAAAAAAGTTAAATTAAATTAAGTTAGTTTTCCAACCACGCCCATCGGAAAGGATGTCAGTTTTGGCGCAGCATCTTTAAAAAAATAAATATATGTATATATACATACTTGTTTTTATGCATTTAGTTTGAATCAATTTATGTTTGTGATTTGCGTCTTGGGTGTCAAAATCGGACAGCTTGTCTAGCCGCCCAATATACTAAATAAACATATCGCATGATAAGGTAAACAAACGTCAACCAAACAATGTGTGACATATTTTGATGCCTTTTCACTCTGCACCCACATACAAAATGGGTAAACAAGAATTTATACGTATGCACGACTATTTAAAGAATTATGAAATCGATTGTAGAAAGTATTTTGGACTACAAACAATACAATAAACTTACTTTTTCTTAAGTGCGAAATCAGACGATTTAGATTGATTTATTTTATTTATTTATTTATTTATTTATATAAAAAGTCTATTTAGATGTATGCGGGTCAGGCGGGACATATTTATATTTTGTATTAGGATAGGGCTCTTCTTCGGTGAAACATTATAAAATAAATCGATATATAAAATCATTTCCTCACGTATTGTGCTAGAGGAGGTAATAATAGGAGCTGGTTCAAGGCACATTTACATATGATCTGTTTTAAAGCTACACCCCCTTTTCATTTGAGCGCATAATTAATATTAACTGAATTGTATTTGATTAACTGATCAGATTAATTTAATACGTGTGTTGCAGCAACATCAAGCAGCATGAGCTCAGGAAAATATAAAAACTAAAAGCAAATCACACAGTTTTCGAAATGTATTAGGCTAGAAAAACGTGTTTTGAGTATTAAATTGAAAATGACTTTTCGACTCGACTAGAGCTTCTCGAAATGAAACTTTAATAAAATGGACACGTAATTATTACGCATACGCAACGATATCATCCGTGCGTCAGGCAGTAATAAATTTGTTGACAGCTATCATGCAAAAAGGGATTTTAAATAATGACAGATGAAATTAAACTTCTACTTCATGCTGTAGAAATTACTAGGAACAATAACCTTCTGTCTGTTACATACTTGTGCACAAATCCATAATACCCTTTTTACCCTTTTTAAATTGGTGTAGAGTATAAAAACTGCCTAACCCAGTAAGATTTTATAGCAGTACGTTAATGACGTAAGGGACCTTGGTATATAGTGTTTACGTGAAAACACAATTTCCACCGATCGAATTTAGGCGCAACTACAGTTTCAGCAATTATAATTGCAGGTGGTGTAATCAAGCCAGTGCAATTGCATCTCGTTTGCGCATCCACAACGTGGTCCTACTTATCGCAATATGCAAATATTCAATAATTTACGAGTCTCTTATAAATAAAATGTTGGCTGTAATGGAAAGCAATGCTCCAAGTGCCGCGAAATATGCGTATAACGAGTGCTACTTTTTTATGCAAATCAGTGCAGTTTAAAAGCAACAAATAAGGCGGGTTCTGGCACAGCTGCACGGTTGCCGCTTCTGCATTTGAATTCAAGGCACGAGTGCGGGGAATTCATTCATGCACTAACTCAATGAGTGGCATTCAGAATACTCAACGCCGCCGCAAGAGATGCGAATAGAAGTATGAGCAATGCTCGTAGAGATTGGTCAACTCGAGTCCATTCATCATAATATTATAATATTTTATTGTGGCAAATACAATTTACAAGCGCTTCCTACAACATTTGCTTAACATTTCCAACATCCTGCTGCTGGCGTGCTGAGCTCAACGTAAGCGGAAGTGAAACTGCAATCTGCGCCAATCCCCACCAATCGTTGTCGTGCCCTATCAGTGGAGTAGCCACAGCATCTGCTCATGCTGTTCCAACCAGTCCAAGGGCGAAGGCTAAGCGGCATCAAGTGTCAACCACTTTATGGCTAAGCGCGGCTAATAAATTCCCAGTTTGAAGCTTAGAGACTAACTCCGTTCGCGAGCTATTCAAAGACGGGGTATATAACCGTGTGTCATTTGGGCAGCAGCTTCTGCATTGGTGCGGGTTAATGAGTTCTCTTCATAAAACGCAATTTTAATATGCATACTTTAATCACAGGCCAAGTACATGACTCAGTACATAGTTTGTTTGTATGCTACAACAAAGCTTGCAGCTAGCTGCCTACAATGTGGAATAAAACAGGATGGACGCTGTTGGGTAGACTGAAGGACTGGCAACTGCACTCAAAGAGCTTAAATACAGCCTGCAGCTATTTTCAGCTCGAGCACACAAATTTACATTTATAATTCAACACATAGCCAACACCTTGCAGGGAAAAAGCTAAAACGTAAAAAAAAATCATAGAACATAAAAATAAGTGTAGAAGACACAAAGCAAATAAGTAAGAAAAAGTATATAAGACCAAGTTTTTAAAATAAACCAAAAAGATAAACTGTGGACAGAGTGCAACACAGGTAGCTACTCGGCGCTAGGATCGTGTGCCCGAACTGCTTAAAGATTCACAACTATACGAGACTTGACTCATGCGTCGGCTTTATGAATTGCATTTGTGAATTTTTACACAGTACACCTTGACAAAGGGCCTGTACTTTGTTGCATACGCTCAATTTTCAACCTCGTTTTTTTAAGCAGATTGTTTGGCGTGGCCAGTTCTCCGTGCACTTCAATTGTTGCCAAAGCTTTGACCGGGAAGAATATAGATTTTTTTCCCAACAATGTTGCATACGCTTAACTTTCGAACCTTTGTTTTTTAAGCTCAGTCTTTGGCGTGGCCAGCTCTTCGTGCACTTCAATTGATGTCCCAGCTTTGAACAGTAAGTCTATATGCGAGGCTTTATCCGGTACTGTTTGCCGGAATTTCCTTTAATATTCCGCCACCCCCTCGATCAAACAGTAATTTCTGTTGAAACTCACCTTAAACAAAATAGAAACTAGTAGAAGATCAGGATAGCATGACAAATATGCTGCACACATATTCAGCCCAACTAGAATTGGCCTACTCAAATGCATGTATTGATGATTGCTTATAAGCTCTATAGAGCCAAGTACCGAAATTGAAATTCAAAAAATAATTGTTTGTCTTCATGTTGTGCTGTGCAGTCCGCAGAGACAAGTCATTCTGTGGCGGGATGGCGAGTATTTATAAATGAATGAATCTTGAACTGTAGCTGGTGACGAGCACGTTGACAACGCTGACCACAGAGCTGATAAAACGAAAATAGCAAAATACTATATACAGTAATCTCAACGGGCAATGCAAATCGCTACTGCCAGCGCAAAAGGAAGCAAGCCAAAACGAATTATGGCCAACAGACTGACGATGGAAATCGAATTTTCTTTTGGCTTAAATAAAAATAACGAACTTGGAATATGCAGGATATACAAAATTGGATCAAAAAAGCTGTTGCAGCTGTTAATGAGGATGGTTTATGCAAAACGTGTTTAGTTGAGTGGTTCAAACTATAATTCAATCGTCAGCAATATGTTACAGTTTGCTGTTCTAGAAATAGAAGAGAAAAACTATCGCAGAAATGTTCACTCCAACTAAATTCCTTTGCATTCTTCCAATTTTGCCTATGTTTAGAATAAGTATTGTAACAAAATTTAAATACGCTATTGCTAAGAAGAATGAATTACTGTGTTAAAGCACCCAGCGTTGAGTTATTCTATGGCACAGATACTTTCCAGCCATAAAGGTATACGCATATGTTATTTGGCAGTAAGCGCATCAACCATGGCTGCCAGAGGCTGACACGAAACCCACTGTTTGGCAATAAAGTTCATAATTTACCGCAAAAACACAATACAACAACAGCAGCTGCGCTGGAAGCCGCCACGCAGTCGAAACAGCGGCGAAAACACAGTTCAAAGTTGCATGCAGCTCAGGCGTGACTCTGACAGTGAGTGTGTGTATTCTGTGTGAGTGTGTGTTTGTGTGGTGTGAGTGGTGCTGTATGTGACGAGTGGTTTGTGTATGCGATCATAATCCGAAAAACGTTGTAAAAATTCCAAAAACACTTCATGTGTGAAGCACTTTTCACATGCGATTTGTGTTGAAAGGCGTCCTGGGACATTATTTAAAGGTGACAGGCGACACGAGATCTCCGCTCTATAGCTACAGCTACCGGGCGACTACTACATTTAGAATCTGATGCCTTGCCTTGCCTTGCGGTGCCTGACTGCTAGGCGAAGGAAAAGCTGGGTCAGGTGCTGCATTCTAGAGCTCGCAAAGGTCACTTAGTCAACGGGCAACTGTCAAGGCAAGTGGGCGGACTGTTGGGCAGCAACAGCCGGCCTTTGCAGCTCATCAACTTGACTGTATTTGCCTGTCCACCTGTCTGTCGCTGTGAGACTTGGCCGTTTAAAGGCCAAATGCTTACCTCAGTTTCTGCTGGCAAAACACCTTTGGCCGAAACGGTTTAAGCTTATCTTTAAAGCGAGTTGCTTCTCCAAATGCAGTCACTTTGCTGCGGCTGTCAGATTTGCATTTGTTTGCTCATTTGCAAAGGCTGAGGTAAACTGAAATTAAACCACAAGTAGCGGCTGGCAGGCACCTTCAAAGCCAAACCGAACTGTTTGTTGTTTATCAGCCGACTGTTATTAATATTTGCCAAAGCTGCACTAGCTTGTTCTGCCTTTTGCCTGTCATGGTTTTGGTTTGCTGTAGTTAGGCAAACAGTCAACAAGCAGTTAGGCTTGGGGGCGTTACCAGATCCGAGGAAAGTGCTTGACATATTGCAAACTCGCTTCTTAAAGCAAATTCAGATTAGTGAGTTTATCACATCTTATCAATTTTCTGCATTGCAATCAGTAAGAAGTAAAATCTTTTTCTGAACTTATTAAATACTTGAATAATTATTGTTTATTATTATATACTTAAATTAAAATTTCTTTAGGTTTATTAATACTTATGATGCCATTGAAAGTCATCAAGTTGTTCCTTCGCATATTTACCCAAATCAATGTCTAGTAGAACTCCGCACATGAGCCAGGATTTACGAACTGGGGCATCGTGTTAACACGTGCCAACTAATAAAATGTTTATGTGCTTGCCCCGAAAAAAAAGGATGGAAAGCCAATAAAATGTCGGAGGCACGCACCGAGCTCGTATGTCGATGACCGACCCATAGATATTAACCCTTTTGATATTTGTTTGAAATTTAATTTATGTGCTGAATTTACGATATTTGCTGAATTAAAATCAACACAGAAACATGCTCACAAAGCTTTTTGAATCTGCCGGTTTGCCTCATTTGGCGCAATTTAAAAAACATACAAAGTTTAGCAATCACAGAACTTTGGCCCAACATTTGCCAAACTCGGCAAACTAATGTGATATTTCTTGATAATAGAGCTGATTGTTTGGCGGCTTTGATTGCTTTTCGGCAGCTCAGTTTCTCAGCTGCTTGCGAATTCCATGTTCGCATCGCCAGCCATAAAATGCGATTAATGAACGCAATTTGAACTTCCGCTTCCGCTTGTTGCCTTGCGCTCATACATAACCAATTGGCTTTGCATTCGAATTTTTATTTTTTTAATTTTGGGGAAATGCAGTAAATTTTTCATAAGCAAGTTGAAATGAAATGTTTCAACGAGTTGTTTATTAAACTATTCAAACCGTAGCTTAGGGGCGCAGACACCACCCAATTTGTTACAATAATGTGCTTGAACGCAACACTAACCAGCCCAACGAACAAAAACGAAACGTGGTCAGAAAGTTGAAACTAATTATGTTAAAAGCTTTACGTCGAGCCACGTCACAAATAAGTCGCTACGAGGTGGCTGGGACAGGCAGGAGAATAAAGCAAACAGGACGACGTTGTCCGCATCTAACAAAACACGAAGCCAAGCATAATATGTATGCTAAATTAAACAAAAACACGCGCCAGCTGCTAAATACAGCAAAAACCGAGCGGCCACCACAGGCGAGCAGCAGGGCAAGTGGCCGCAGCCAAAGGCGGAACCACCAAAAGGCGACGCCAACTGTCAAAGCCAAAGCCAAACCCATCAGCCAGAACAGTGACAGACTCGTCATCAGCTGCCACTTGGTGTCATGGCAATGTGTCGGGCTTTAATGTGCCGCGTCTAACGTTGTATCACGGGGGGTGGAGGGTGGAGGGTGGTGCGTGGCTTGGGGATGGCCGATGGTTGGATGATGATATTCATAAATTTAATTTGTGTCGCCCTCTTAAAATTTGCTGAGCAGTGTACATTTCCTGTACAGCAATTTGCGTTTTAATTATACAAATTGAAGTTAATGAGGTCAATAGAGAAAAAGGTGGAGATTTTTCAGTCTCTGGGAAGATTTAAGAAAATAAAATGTTTACGCTTTCAGCAATTTAAAAAAAAACCAATGCCTTTTAAAAATAATTCAGCTGCAACAAATATGCGCGAGGCACTAAAAATTTATTAATTAAAAGTTGAATTAATTTAGAGTAAATTTCCAGTAAAAAAAAACTGATACATACGACATACGTATGTGATTTTCTCCGCTTTATTTGAACCTTCAATGCAGCTTATATTTACTATGCTCTAGTCTGACTTCATTAGTTTAAAGTTTTGTTCAAAGGCAAATTTTTACAATTGTTTTTTCAGACTTTCTTTGGCTTGGCCATTGCGGCTACTGAAAAAGATGGAGAGGGGGATGGGGTCGTTACAAGGCCGAAATGCAATCAAAAGAATTCATTTTGGAACACAAAAGAATTTCAATTGCTGTGCATACAAATTACTTTGAGTAAACATTGTGCAACTTTTATTCGTTCTGGTGATTGGTGCTTGGTGCTTGTTGCCTGCTGCTGCCCCTCCTCCTGGCCATGCAGTTCGCGTGCGGAACGATGCACTTCAAATGCCTCTTCACATTTTGGATGACAAGTGCGACGCAGCATTCTCTTAAAGATTGCGCGGCAACATGTTGATAAATTCCCCATTTTTGTTTTTGTTTTTTTTTATTACTGTGCTTGTAGGTGTTGTTGTAGGTGTCGCTGCGACTGGTGGCAGGCTCATAAATTATAGCTGAGCACACATAACATTGCTTCATTGTGTAAACATTATGAAATGTTCGAGCCAAATAGTAACAGCCAGAAACGGAGCAAAGCAGCCCAAGGGCAGCACAGGAGGAACAAAACCAACAACATTGTGAGCAAATAAGCATATGCCTGGAAATATGCACAATAACGCATGTATTCACATTCAGCTAAGTACAATGCATAAATCATGTATTTCCAAATATGATTATTAAATATTCTATAAATTTATGTCCGGCCGGCATAAGCCATGAAACAAAGCAAAGCCAAAACCACTGCCAAACGCACGTTTTGTCCGAGTTTTCTCTCTCAAACAAGTGGAATATAATCAAGAAATATGTATGCTTTTTTTCAGTTTCCCCCCCACAACTCCCTTTGAGTTGACAGTTTTTCTAGACGAACTTTGGGAAGTTTTATGAAAATATTACAAAACCGCCTTATAAAATTTTAGCTAGAAAGTTAATTCAATTAATTAAATAATTAAAATTCTCTTTACATCCTTGTACTGTCGTCTGCTTGTCAAAAATAATTTCACAAAACCATAATACTCGTTTCAACTCATCCTCAATGTGTTCAAGATATAACAATTGAATTATGCAGCTAAGTGGTGTGTGGCCAAAACTTATAACTTATAAAGTCCATTGCTGTTTATTTTATTTACCGCATTAAATATATGTATATATACTATATAGTATAAAAGGTATACCTATGTATGTGTATGTATGTGTATGTGTATTTTATAGGCAACTTTTTCATAATTCAAGGCTGCAGGCACCAAAGCTTGCAACAATTTTAAGTTTTAAGTTTTTGCAGCGATTTTACTTTGTGGGGAAATTCCCTTAAATGTCCACTGAACTCTCATTCAATTAACTTCAACAGAAAGTTTGGCAACTGCAGCTAAAAACAACAATAACCATACCAACAACAACACATTGAGTGCAGCAACAAAAGGTAACTTGTTAGTTCGCAAGTTCAACGACTTTTTGACGAAATATTTTTCGTTTTTCGGTTAGCAGAAAGTCTTATCAGCCAAGTGGTTGATATTATTCATTTTATGTTGAGAACTTGCACAACTTAATATATTTTCAAGGCTTTAAATTATATATTTTTTGTGCTATGCCTTTTATAGTTTTTATAGAAATTAATGTTTATTAAGTGAGTACAAATTTTATGCACCTGCAAATCGTTTTCAACAATTAACTTTAATTTATGTGCACTTATAAGTTTACTTGTTCGTATCCTATGTAAACATATTGAGGTATATTTATTTAATTAATTTTAATTGAATAAGTGAAAAAGATATTGACATTAAATAAATAAATCTAATATTCTTTACATGTAAGATATATTCTGCCATAAGCTGTTTAGTAAATATGTGCTATAATATATACATTTATGTGTTTTTATATGTACATATTCTTCAATTGTAGGATGGCACCTCGTTCTATCAACCCCATGTCAAATCAACTGCACGCAAACATTTACTTATTAAATATAGAAGAAGCAGCACGAAACTTTGGCTCGTAAAATGACTAAACAATGTTGTAGCCATTTAATGAAAATAATGAAGAACGTGAGACATTTCTGGGGTCTGTTGTTTGCATAGTTCGCATACTATATACGAAAACTGCCTATGATGGGGATGGGTATGAAAATGGGAACGAGAATGGGGATGCTGGCACATAAAAACAAATTTTATGACAAAACTTTTATATTGTTCTTATTGCTGTTGTTGTTCTTGTTGTTGTTGTTGTTGTTGTGGGTGTTGTTTTCGTTGTTGGCTTTTGTTTGTGTTATTGTTGTTGCAGAGAGCAAATGAAAAACCAAACTGATGTGTAAATAAATGCAAAATAAATTTTGACAAAAATTGTGTAGAAAAGTTCATTTAATATGGATTAAAAGTTTTATGTTGGTGACTCGTGCGACTCTCTTGAGACCCCGTTTCTCCACGGCTTAATTCGATTCAAATTGATGCTGCGTCCTGCATTTGAGAAATTCAAAATGCGCTCAAGGGGATCTTACGATGATTGGCAGGGCGTGGTAAAGCAATTACAATTTAAAATAGACAAATTCAAAGTTGATAAGCAAACCGATAAGCCGGAAATACCACTTGTTTCTTTGGTGAATACTTATGAATATATTCACTCATCAGCTACACATGTTCATTTGTAGCCAAATTAAATTATGCAGAAACTTTGCTACAGCCCAGTTGGAGATTTTTGCTGCATAATTCATTATCATCTTTCTTGCACAAACAAAAACAACAAAAACAGCAGAAGAATTTCGATAGCTCACAAGTTAGAAATTTGTGCTGAAATTAAATTAAGCTGTCACTGGCCCCTAGCCCTCATTTATCCCACTTCCTCCATGTCTGTCGCCACTGCCACCGCCACCGCCACCGCTGCCACCCCGCACTCAAGAGTACAATACTCAGGCCACAGAAAGTTTCTTTGCAAAGTGTCAAGTTTTAGTTGTCGCAGACGATGGGGAAATTATTTTTTGAAGTTTATTAGAGGAAGGCGTGCGCGTGTGTCAGGATATGTTAAGGACTTTCTGTGCGAATGTATGTGTGTATGTGTGTTCCCAACACAAACGGATAACTGACCAGGCCCAGAATGTTAGCATTACTTTGCAGCAGACTGATAGAACGTCATCGCATCATTGGTGGGCCACTCATTTGAGTTGCTTGTCCGGGACTGGTTAGGACATGGGAAAAGTTTTTAAGTGTAAATTCAATAGGGCAACATTTTGCATAAACGACACAGGACACAACAAAGTTTTCTCACCGAAATCTTAAATGTTAATTTAATAAACCCTTCTTTGTTGCAAGTTCGTTCCAGCAGTTTTTAAATTAAGTTACGCTCATCAAAGGACCCTTGTAAAACCTAATGTAGTCGTTCATTTGCGATAGACGAGTACGCCTTATATATAAGGAAAATTATCATACGAAAGCCGAAACTCATCATTTATCTACATGCAAATACATTAAACAAATAACAGAGTCTGAGTGTTTAAAGAAACGCCAGCTGACAACTGTGTTGTTTATGCCTTTACCTTCGATTCCCAATCGGTGTCATATAACGGTATCCTCTTAGTGCACATTTTATTCATGAGTCAGATATACTTGCTTTTCCGCTTTTTCTGTCTTTTAATAAGTGCGTATATCCGTTGGCCAACCCAACTGTCCATTTGCGTGTCATTTCATTGAGGACTGACCATCCGCACACGTTCTGCGCCCACATCCACGCCCACAAGCCTGACCAGTTATGACACATGGCATCGCATGGTGTAAGACACAGATGTTCAGCAATTTGGTTGGGCAACAGTTTGGCAAAAGTTCGACAAGCCAAGCGGCAGCAACCACTTTTCCCGCATCGTCCTTTCCGCTTTCAAATTTTACTTTTATTTATTTGCATTGTGCACTTTACTTAAATGAAAATATGAGCGATAAAAGCGAGTTGCCTCGTGATGTCAATTTGAATGCGTTCGAGTCCAGTTTAATTGAGCCCTGTTCCCGTTTCATTGGATAACTGAAGTATCATTTCATTATCATTATTAATAAGGCACTTGGCGCAATTGCGTTTTGCCTTTAAACAATTGCATAGTTATTGGGGAACAGCCTTAATGCGATCTTCCCATTTGTCATTTATGCTCTTGTCACATTAATCAATGCATTCATGCACAATTAATGTACATATTCGTTAATAACGCTTCAACTGGTCGTCACACTTTATCATACAGACTGCATACATACACTTTGCACGGCTATCGATACTCACGCAGCGGTAAAGAACATCCGTTTAAAATGAATTATAATTTAAATCATGTTTATGAAATTACTTTTGTAACTTTAAGTAGCTTAAAATGCATTAATAAGCTCATTAAGTCCATAGTTGTCAATTCGACTTTTTGATAAGAAGTAAAATTTCCCAAGTCGGGCGTTACCGACTGCGTTATACTCGTTCACGTTCGTAATTATTATTGTTATTTTGAAAAATTTCGATACTTTATAATTTTTATATCACAAAAAAAAAATATTAAATGTATCGCGCCTTAATGTAGAATCAATCTAAATAAAAAATCATGATCACAAATTTTTTTCACAAATTAATGGGTGTTTGAAATATGATACCTATTCGTCCGAGAGCTTTACATGTCCAAATTTTTGTACCGATCTTCAATGGAGCTGACCTTTCCAAATTTGGTGACCTTAGCTTTTAAACTGTGCGAAAGGGGGAATAGCGGTCGTGGCCGGGGGAACTTCCCAGTAATATATATCCCAAATTTGGTGACTAGCTTAAAAACTGTGGGAGATATATGTATTTTTCTAGCTTAAAACTGTGGGAGATATATGTTTTTCTCAATTTTTAAGATAGAGCCACCAAATATGGTATGTACATAGCTAGTGACCTCCCCCCCAGATTCCACCCTTGATATCCCGGCCACACCTACTAAAATAAAAAAATAAAATGTTCCGGTCATGTTCTCGGATCTGTAGCTCCCAGATTTCAACCTTCCATAACTTTGTCAAAACTAATCCGATTTTCATGTTTGATGGCATTTGGTCATGTTTTGTCATCTAGATTAGGTCTGCATTTAAAATATATACTTCTTTGAAAATAACATTTTCCTTTTTTTTTGTGAAAATATAATTTTCGAAAAAAAAAATTCAAAATTTAGAATTGCAAAATTTTTGATTTTAATCGATTGTGTTCGTCATAACTAATATAAAAATCAGCATTAAACCCGATTCTGAGGGGGTCAAATTTTTTATCAAAAATCATGCTTTTGGCAAAAGTTTTGACAAGTAAAATTTTTTTGGAAAATAAGCATGTATCCTCCCCTCATATTCGCAAAAAAAAAATTTTTTTTTTCAAAATTTAGAATTGCGAACTTCTCTTTTTAATGGATTGTATTTGTCATAATTAATTAGAGATTAATTCTGCATTGTACAAATTATGCCTGGCTGTATGTTTTATTACCCTGTGAACGAGTATTGCGCTGTCGGTTACATCCGACCGCAACGTTTTTACTTGTGTTTTAATGAGATCTACATCTAACAAGCTTATTCGCAGCTAATTTGGCAATCATTTTTCTAAAATCAGATCTACTTCCAACAATATTAATGATGTTTACACATGAGGAAAACGAGGTCCGTTGTGTGACAAACAAAACGAATTGAAAATGCACATGGTCATCCATGTGACCATAAGCTCTGGCCGAGGATGACGCCTCGAGAGCTGTAGTCACCATTAGCGTGATATGAATCAATAGAATCAATTTACGGAACTCTTTTCACACAAATCCTTCCAGCAGCGTTATACCAACTACATTTGAAGGGACGCCCTGCAGGACGCTGTTTGGGACACCGTGAGAAAAACAAACATGTTCCGTGGTGGTGCTTTTGTCAATCGGTGCGACTTGCTTAATAGAGAAGACCACGCGTGCGGGTGGAAAAACCTCATCATAAACTTTGCAATTTGTAATTCGATGCGCGTAGCTAATTGATTTGAGCAGCGTACAGGAGTCGGTCAAATTAAATTCCAATATCAACTAACGAAATTATCATTCAGTAGTTGCGAAAACAACACGTTCGCTGTGCCAATGCCGCACACATAAATAAGCTGTACATGTCCGGACAACATGCCTTTTGCATGTTGGCCACCGACTGCAAAATGAAATGTAAATGCAAATAAGCTGACTCCAATTAGAGGCACTGCATCATTCTGCTGGCCAGGCAAGTAAAAACGGCACCTCTGATGGCACTAATTGAATGGTACCAAGCCAGTTTATACGTGAGCCGGCTGCGGACAACAAACTGTTGACACGAAACTCGAATCTAATTAGGGTTAATGAAATTTCAATGTACGAAGGGAACACCTCCTTGTCATGGATATCTGTCATGGGTCGCATGTTGTTTTGGTCAGCGGAACACGAAAAGCAAAAAATTAGCAAAAGATTTGATTAGTGCACTAGTTGCATTAACAGCCAGGGCAAATAGGTGCAAGAACACCTGACGTAATATGCCCCAATGACGAATTCGCATATAGATATGGTTAATCAGCTAAAAATATACGCTAGTCGAGCACTCTGCTCCAACGCGTAAATGTTAATTTATAGTGTACCTTTCCAATTAGTGCAGTAATCGATGGAAAACTCAATGGGTTGTTTTGATACTTGACAGGGCCACACGTAATGCATTAATTAAATACTGCAGATGCGCAAAATGTTAGTACCTCTCAGTATTTTTGTGAACATAATTTCAAGTTGCATGTAACGCACATATTCAAAATCAAACTATACTTATATATTCATAATTTTAAACACCAGACAACATGATGATTGTTAAGCGATTTTCAAAAGTATTCTAACATGATTATACAAATTTCTAACCAAGTGTATGAGCAAGGTTCTATAATAACAATATTCCCGATCAAACCATTTATTTAAACAATATACTCGCTATGCACAAGTTATACTCACAGAACCAATAGAGTGTACATTCTTACTAATCCTCACAAATCTTCCATCGTTGCTCCTTCGCTGGACTCGTTGAAGTTACAGAAGATGCGTCGATATAAATTCCGTGCATATGGATAATTTAAGCGGGATTTAGTGACTACGATTACACTAGCATGACATACAATTTGTGCTTACTATAGTATTTTAATTAAATTAAATATTTAATTTGTGAATTACACTGTCACAATCACATCACTCCAATTGCGTCGTTGCTACTGGTTGCAGCAATTCCAAAGCATAAGTGTAGAAATTACTCAGCGAAGAACCTTTGAACTGTCTTCACTCAATTCCAATAAGCAGACGCGGAAATTATGGTGATGAAATTGCGAAAGCACAATTCAATCGACCGGCCGGCGGTAATAAGCTGGAAGCGGCAACCGATTAAATAGATATTGGTGGAAACTAGTTTAATGTGTGTTTTAACTTTAATTTTCGGCTAATCATATAATTATGTAAGCTCTCACTTCACTTTAATGACGCGTATTTCGTTTTTTATAGCTCGAGAGATAATGTTAAAGCGTGCGAAGCAGAACTGGGCTACGTGTCTTTTCGCTTCCAATAAATGCAATTTCTGGAAGGACATAACGGTGAAATGGCGTGAGTATCGCTCATTGCCTCTGTTACTCTCTCTCTCTCTCTCTTTAGCCAGCCATTATTGGATGTGTATGTTAAGTGCGGTCGATGAGAGCGCAAGTATTTGAGTGCGTTTACTATGTGATCGAATGTAGGGCAATTATTGCGTAGGTCAGTTACACTCCAAAAAGGGAAATTTAACTCAAATGCTTATCGGTACTGAACGTGGTTCGA
This sequence comes from Drosophila nigromelanica, assembly GCA_004149465.1. Lineage (NCBI taxonomy): Eukaryota > Metazoa > Arthropoda > Insecta > Diptera > Drosophilidae > Drosophila > Drosophila nigromelanica. The sequence continues at coordinate 188,314 of SCDS01000254.1, read as the reverse complement.
TCAGCAGAATAGAGTGACTTTGGCAACACAGCTAGTTATTACCAGTA
>SCDS01000254.1:175999-188231 GCA_004149465.1 Drosophila nigromelanica | reverse complement strand
GAGTACTTTTGCACAAAGATTATGAAATTTTGGAATCGTACTTTTGCACATATGAGTATGTCCAGCTCTTTTCTCTCCTTGTCCTCTTTTTCTTGACCACTTCATAAATTTAAAACTTTTAACTTACCTTGGTTAAATAAATATATAGTGAAAATAATAAATTTATATTCAAGACAAACTTCTCTAGCTAAAACATAAATGACAGCAATACGTATAGTATTTCCACAGTGTTCAATTAAAGTGAAGTAATATTTTTGACAGGTTTATTTTTGCAATGGTTTATTGTTTTTTTTATAAAGTATTTTCTCCCCAAATAATGCAAATTCACAGTCGACGTCAAAACAGACACAAACATTTTACTTGAATATACACATACAACATACATAGTATTGGGTAGAAAGGAGTAATTATTTTACTCAGACACCACCTTTGAAGCATTCTGTGCCAGGCAAAAATATGGCCAGAGAGAACTTCTAGATATCTGGAGTGCTATTGAAAAAATAGCAGAGCCCGCTTCAATAATTTTTCAAAGAAACTGCAAAAAATAATACGTTGAAAATGCGCATTCAGAACGGAACGGAAACGGCAACTAAAAAGCATGCCGTACACAGTGCAATGAACTAGATTCCTTGTATTATATTTCTTTCAGCTCTTCCGCTGCGTAAAGCAACTTTTTTCATACTTTCGCAGGCAAACCGAATGCAAACAATAAGAAGAGGCAGTCACTGTAAAGTTGGCAGCCTTTGTTGCAAGAATGTTGTAGAAGATTTCTTAACGCCAAAAATCAACTGTACAAAATTTGCTGAATTGTAAAATACTGTTTCACTTGAAACTCGCTCGAATAAATTACATTTTTTGTTAACCAACTGTAGTTCAATTTTTGAGTATTTTGGTACAAACAAGAAATAAATTCACCAAAGAAAACAGGTAAAGACAGTCTGCTTTATTTTTAAAATTAACACTGATTTTTATTTTTATTTAATTTCACCACCATTTACAATATGCCCTCACAAGGCGATCAATTTACGAGTAGATTTCATTTATAATCGTTTATGGATTTTTTAAATATATTTTACACATTTTTTCCATTTTTTTTTAATTTTTTGTTTATTTTATTTTATTTTTTTTTTTGATTTTGGTTTTGCTCTTCATTTAGCTGTTTAAACATTTAATATTCAACACATACCTTTGGTTTTCAGATAGTTTGCACATTTAATGAGTAGGTATTTGTTTTTTTTTTATCTATATATTTATTATTTTTTTTTATTTTCTCATATTCAGTTGTGAAAATTTACTCAGTGGTTGCATGGATTTGGATTTGGATCACTGCTTAACTAGGCTAACTTCAAATGGTTGCTTAAAAGTACTTTGGTTTTTAGCTCGCTAGTTTAGACACCACACTGAAAAATGTAGAGTTTGTTTAAAAGCTATCAAATTAGGATAAAATAACAAAAATCAAAATAATAAATATATATATTTAACAAATTATCAAAGCACTAATAAAATCAACTAAAAGTTGACTGCACATAAGTACTTAGTTAATTTAATTTGCATAAAAATATATTTAAAGTTAATCACTTAACAATTAAACTAATTTGTAACACATACAGAGAGTTCCAGCTGCTGCAAACGGCCAGCCCCCAAGCTAATTATCTCCGTACTGGCCAGGCCAGCCGCTGCAGTGGCGCCTTGGAGGCGGGGCAGCGCGGACAGACGACTCTCTATGGACTTGGAATGAACGGTTACTGGGCGGGCGTCAATGGGTAGGAGCTGCACAACTAGCCCGCGGGCCATGTGGCTAAGCAGAGCGCCGCCACTGACAAGAAGCGCTGCCAGTGCCATTGTAATGGGAGCCAATTGGATGCCGCCGACGCGTCGTGATGCCGCCGATGTGGAGAAATATGTGCTGAAGAAGTTTTTCATGCTCGAGCCGGATGAGAGCGTAACTGCAGCCGGAAGCAGGCATCCAAGCAAACAGTGGGTCAAACGCCAAGAGTTGAGGATAGCGGAAACGGAAGACAAATATATTATTGCGTAATTAGTTGTTGAACCCAAGGGCACACACGTTTAAACATTTTAAATATGCCAACTTACCACGTGCCGGTACCGGATCCTTCTGTGGTGTGCCCAATTCAATTTCCTTATACTCCTGATACAAATCGCCAATTTGAGCAGTGCAGCGCAGTACCAAGCCGCCCGGATTGGGCGGATACATCGGTCCGCCATGGCCATAGACAGAGTTCAAGCCGTAGCCGCTATTATAAATGGCCGGATTGACGCTGGAGAAGTGCACGCCCTGCAGCTGCAGCTTCAGCGAGATGCGTGAGGCGATCAGATTATCAATTGTACGAATAAACTGGGTCTCGGCATTTGTGATCTGCATGGAAGACAAGAGGGAGTGTGCGAGTGAGTGGACTGTAAGATGGGGCGGAGACAATTATTTGAGCAGTGAGCCTGTTTATTCAGCGCTCTCAAATGCATTTACACATTTTAAGGCGGCAACAACAGCAACAACAACAAAAGCAAGAACAGCGAAAAAAACAATGGTAACGACAACGACAACATTTGGCAACGTTTAGCCCCGGTACTCTTAATACTTTTGTTTGTTTTCGGACAAGCAAAAAGTTTTGCCAGCTAGCATCTTGTCGCCATTTGCAAGTTGGCACAGGACCCTGCGGCTGGGGAGACTGCAGAGGCTGAAGAGTTTGGCCACATGTGCAGGGAATGCAGCCAGCCAGCGCGGCCTGGCGGCTATTTGTGTATGCATGGAAATTATGTATCAAGGAACTTTATCTGTGTTAATGTAATGCAGCAAAAAGCAGCGGCAGGCGGCGTCTAGAGTACAACACAAACAAAATCCCAAGAAGGAAGCGTCTCACAATTGCGCACATTAGTGGCACTGGTTGTGGCTAGGGCTAAAAAGATGGAGTGAGACGGAAGCGATGACGGAGTCGGAGACGGAGACGCAGACGGAGGCAGGGCATATGCTGCCAGGACATGCAGCTCAAATGCGCCAGACGACACATTGATGAAAGTTTTAGCCATTTTTTCAGTTCTCTCTCTTTCCATCTAAGCGCCATCGTTGCCTTTTATTTGAATTGAGCTCGTATTAGTGTTTCTAGTACTACGGACTTCGGGCTCCTCTCTGTGCTTATCCACGTCCACGTCCATGTCCATGTCTATGTCCATGTTCATGTCCATGTCTATGGCTAGGGTTGTGTGTGTCTGTGAATCCTTGCTGCGTAAGTCCACTTTATTTGCGCCAGCTCCAAGATGCTTAAACTCGCATTTAGCTTAAATGCTGCCAGCAGCTCCTTCATGCGAGAACAGCTTTTATGCTTAATGGCAGTTATTTAGTGCAATTCACTGTAAAATTGTAGCCAGGGCTAAATTTTGCCGCTGGCCTGCTCTGCTATGCTCTACTCTTCACATGTGTTTACCCCGGGCGTATGCGTGCCAGTGTGGCTATGTGTGTGTGTGTGTGTGTGTGTGAGTGTGTGTGTGGCAAAGGATTTGCGCTTATATAAATAATTTTTATTTATGCGCATGCCAAAAAGCATACAGTTTTTGCATTTTGCTCATGTTGTGCAAACAAGAGAAATTATATATTTTTAATAGTTTTGTGCATTTGCTACGAGGAGTTGCGCTCTTAAGACTCTAACCTAACAGACACAAGTGGGGGCGGCACTAAAAAACGCAAAGCTGTAAAAATGTGTGAAACATTTTGTAGGTAAGTGTTTTGCTTTTCATTGCATAGAGCTTTGAGAAATCCACAAATATGAAAAACTGCTCACCAGCTTCCTGTGTCTGAACTGAAAATGGGTGCCAAGACTAAAAGTGTTCTACAAATTTGTTCAGAGTTTTCCGTAGATAGAATACATTAAAAGTTTTAAGTTCAACAAAATAACATCAAATTGGTTGAAATATATTTTAAATGAAAATTTATTCTTTGTATTTATGAGATTTTATGGTTAGTTTTAGGGATGTTAATCCGAAATAGATATATATTTTGCATCGGATTAGAAAGTTATGTTTATAATCATCGTTGCATGAATATATCGAAAAAAAAGATTATCGAGTTAAAAATAGATAGATTATCGTATTAAAAAAAACATAGATGTTTTCCTTTTTTTACATCCTTAATGTAAAGTTCGCGTTCTTTTGACGTTTGTAATTTAGCTTAGGTATACTTTCGTATACCCGGGTATACGGGTAAAAAATAAATAAAAACATCAAAATCTTCTTCAGGCTTAGAGCTAGAGTCTGGAAGAATTTTTGCAAACAAGCTATTGATAAATTTATCTACAGTTCGGGCACGCCCCCATAAACTTCAAAAATACATATATTTGCAGTTCTTGTTCGTTTGTTTGCGATTGTGTATAATTCTTATCGGATATTAGTAGGAATTTCATCATACAGGAATTAACTGTTTATGACACTGTGAACAAGTATTGCGCAGTCGGTTACACCCGACCCTAACAGTTTTACATGTTCAATTTGTTTTGAAACGGCAATCATTTAATTTCAAGAGAGATATATCAAAGGCATCCATACTCTGCTTATTGTTGGGCTAAAATACAATAACTATATATTTATTGGTATGTCCTGCTCATGCTGTGTATTTTGTGTTTGTTGTTTGTCTGTATGCAATGCAATGCATTGCAAGCGTATCGATAACGTATAAATTGTGGATGGCACTGCAATATCTTGGGGCTTTTGCCAAGAACTTTGGCGCAAGGAAGCTGACTGGTTGGAAATACTCCACGTCCTGCTATGAGAAGCTTTTTTCAATTTTCCGCTAAATTTGGCAGGACCCAAGTGCTATTTGTCTTCATTAAGGGCTCCATGCGAATGCGCCTAACAGTTGGCAATGCTTATAGGTTCGTTGGCCTTAGTCTAAGTCTCAGCCGCAGCCTTTCTAATTCCACGCGTTCGCCCCAATCCGTTCCGCCTGCCTGGTTGGAAATTTGCGTAACATTTTGAAGCCGAATGCCAAATGACATGCAGCAGTTATTAATTGGCAATTTACATGCCAAATGATTAATGCCTGGCCCGGCGGAAGCAGCCAGCCGAAAACGACGCACACAGCAGCCCTAAACCAGGCCACATATGTCATTGCTACGTGTGTGTTTTTCTTTCTGTGTGTGTGTGTGTGTGTGTATGTGTGTGCTCTGCAAATTACTGATGTGGCTTTTTACCACAAAAAACTTTGTCAACATAAAGTTCAGCTACGGCTCCAGATGCCTCTGGCGCTGCTTCTGGGCAGGTTACCTTCGAACGTAAACTTTGTTGTCGCTGCCTGGCGAAGTTCCTGCTGCTGCTCTTCCACATGGCATGTGGAATTTGCCACAGTATTCATGTGTGTGTTGTGTGTGTGTGTGTGTGTGTATGTTTTTGCTTGTGCCTCTGCTGCTCCCCAGCCTCTTGTTGATTTGCACAGCATGAAATATTCATTTGTTTCCTGTGATCGGCAATTGCAATATATCTTCCTTCTCCTGCGGAATCGTTTTCTACTCAATTTTAGTCAATGTCTGCCAGGTTTGCTTACGGTTTGTAGCCTTCCTCCGTATTGGCAATGGTAATGGCAATGGCACTTGCCAAAAAGTGCTCGTTCCCCAACTTGGCATTCCCGATAAGCTATCATTTCATTTCCAAGCAACAGCGGGCTTTCGCCATTGTTGTTGTTACCGCTGCTGCTGTTGTTATTGTTATTGTAACTGGCAAGCGAGGCAGCCTTGCTCCACGCTGGGTTCAAGCTATTGCGGTGCAAATGATTTGAATTCATTTATCATGTTTAATGTGTGCATACCAGGAAACTGCACGAATGTGGCAACCATTTTTCAATGGCATGACAACACTTTGAAACTGCCCGAAGCCAAGGCAAAAGACAAGGAGCCAAGCAGCGACATAATATTAAGCCATTCCTTCCAACGATTAATAGAGCCGATTCTTATCTAAATTTTGCTGCCCGTGTTCGATAATAGTTAAAGATCTAACAAGTGAATTCCCATATAGTTGACTTGCCATTACACATAATTTCTGCTATTGATTTTATCATCAGTCATCCTTGAGGTTCGCATCAACTTTTTTGAGTGCAGCTCACCGCTTTATGCAATCCAGGATTGCATACACAATTGATGTAAAATTATGCTGCAATCAGGTTTTTTTATTGAAACTCAGACTCCTGCTGTGCAAGGACTATAAGCGCAGCTCTCTCTGCCAGACGCACACTTATCGCCTGGTCGGTGGCCAGACAAGTCGAGAAACTTATGCAAGACACGCCAAATGGATAACAGGAACTTTAACTTGACCATTTAACTGCACTTGACATCTCTTGCTGAATGCGTTGCGCTGCAAAACTTGAACCATAACAGCCACCAATTTGAGAATTGACGTCGGAGGTGCGTAGAAAGAACAGAGGCAACTGGACGACGCATGTGGCATGCATATTCATAAAATTTTGGAGCAAAAATCTTCGCTCTGACAGCTTGGCAGACTCGGTAATGTCGACACGGTGGGCAGCTGTGACGCCAACAGCTAAAAGTGAGAATTCAAAATGACAGCCTGCACAAATGCACAGCTGCGACATGTGGCCCAAACCCAATGGAGCAAGAAGCAGGGTGCAAGGAGCAAGGGCGCTTGGTCTTACAAAGGAGCTGGTGCCTGTAATGTTTACTGCGGCCGCATAGAAATCCGTTTTCACAGTAACCAAATGACAAGGAGGCGGCCACAGCTGCGCTGCATGCATTGTTAATATACATGACAATGTGTGCTTTGTATGGTAGGGTGTAAAATTGCGCATACGCCATGTTGGCATACGGACAAAGGCAAGCTAAACGGGGGGAACTCTGCCCCAATCTTTTGGTGAGAGCATATTTTCATTTTCATTTCTCATCGGAATAAAGCATAACTTCAAAGGATTCAACAGCTTTGAACATTAATAATCGCTGACCCGCTGTCAGATTGCATTTTTCGTTTTTATTATTTCTATTTCGTTTAATATTTTTATGCAACACACAGCAAAATAAATTCTATGCACACAGCGTGTCCCGCATTTTTGAAAGCCATTAATTCACCAATAACTGCACTTACCACCATATTGTTGATTGTGAACTTCAGTTCGGCGCGAGGACGAGATGGCGGCGTACTGCAGTTGGCCCGCAGGACATCGCCAGGTTCGTAACGCGTGTGCTCCGTATACAACTGAGGGCGTTTGTCGGGCAGCTCTGCAAATATAGGAGAGTATTATATTTAAGACATTGTGCAAAGTTATTTTCTTTCAATTAGATTGTTGACTATGCCAGGTCGTGGCCTCGGGCCCTTTACAAAATATTTATACGTACATAGGTGGCGCTAGTCCAATCCTTTCAGTACCAACCACAGCAGCTGGCGGCGCTACGCTCAACTTTTTAATTAACTCAACCAAAAGCAACGTGAAAGTCACAGCCAAAAGCAACAGCAACAAAAGTAACTAATGAAGAAAGTAATTTCCATGACAAAGACGGCAAAGGCAGCAACAGCAACTTTGAGCCAAGGCTACGTCCCGGCTCTCGACATTGCTCAGGGCAACTCGCTTTCTAATCCTGACATACACCCACACGTACACACAGAATTCACTCCAACTATTGCTTTGGCTGCTGCGGCTTTTTACAGATTGTGACCTTTTCCTTTGGCTTTACAGTTGCGGGGTATGTCAAAAGGTTCCTAATGAGGGTCAGCTGTTCGAGCCAGCTTCAAGTTTAATTTAGCTGCTGACCAGCCTACTTTGCACTTGGCCGGCAAGCACCTCGCTGTGCTCGCTGTGTACGAATCCCCGCTTGACTTATGTCATTAAGTTATTAAAGTTTAAGCCCTGCAAATGTTTGCCAACTATCTACAAACTTGCACAAGTATGTGGCATGGATTTTGGGTCGCCTGCTGCGACCAGAAGCCGTGCGGCATTGTGACTTAATGAAAGCGTGAATTAGCATAACTTTGCTCCAGTTGCCTTGGCATTCAAATGCCAGCGACGACGTCGACGCCAGCGTCATTTTATTTAGGCTCTGCCGCCCGAGACGCCGTCAGCCGCTGGTGCTGCTTACCATAAAGCGCAAGGACAAAGTGTTTATTTTATGTGTAAGGCAGCGCGACGCAGTCGCATTTGTTTTTGCCTTCGCCTTTGTCTTGGCGTCTTGGCCCGCAATCTGATTGCCACTTGAGCTCATTAACACACGATTAAACCTCAGGACCATTTGCTTCAAGGACAGCGGCACATGAATAAACGAGCTGCTGTATAAATAAATGAGTGAGCGTAACTAAACGGAAGCTAAAATGAGCCAGCGGAAATGCATAAAACATAAGTGACCAGAAATTTGTGATAGAGACAGATAGAAACAGCGAGAAAGAGAGAGATAACATACAAAAAATCAAATCAATAAAATTAAAGCGATTCAAAAACAAAATTTCAAAACTTGAGGTAGTTCAGAACTAAATTTAACTGTTACTGTATAAATAGGCATTTCATTTACTAGTTATTAGAGCACTTTAATACAGGAACGTCTACCTAAGTATTTTCGGTACTATAAACTTCCTTATTAAATTCTGTTTAATGCTGTCAAAAAGTATGTGCCACTGTCTAGCATGCCTTCTAAGTAACTTCTTAAAGCTGCTGCTAAGTATAGTCATGGTCGCACCTAGATTTGCTGTTATGCTAGGCGTATGCGCAATATGCTTTGTGTGTGCTTTGGTTGGCGCTGCAGTAATTTATTGTTTAGCCCGCAAGTTATTGGGGTCTTAGTGTCGACGACATTATAAGCCGCAAATGCTTAGTTGAACGATATAGAGATACAGCAGTAAACACACGCCCATACACACACACACACACACACACACACACACATGAGCTAATACGCGCCTGACTTTTCAGACTCAGTCAGCTTCCTGTCAGTGTGTCAGGCGCGCTGGCTTATCTCATATTGATGTATGTGCAAGAGTATCAGCAACAATAATAACAACAATAATAGCACAGTAAACAGAGCAGCAACAACACATGCAGCCAATTAAAAGCCTCGACGTTTAATGAAACTTGAATAACTAAAGCAACAGACCGTATCGGGCGTCCTTGAACGGCCCTGGAGCAGCTGAGAGCCCCATGAATTTTAAGCAAACGCTTGATCAAAGCTTTAATCCCTTGATGCCAGTTAAGCAAAAGCGGCCAATTAAGCGAGTTAAATGCGGCGTTAAATATATTGAGCTCACACAGCGAGGCAACCAGGCAGCCAGGCCACCGGGCAACCGGGCGACTAGACTGGTTAGACGTTGAGGTAATGGCAATCTAATAAAGGCATCCAGTTACGCGCCAGACGCGCACATCTAAATGTTTAATGCCGGGCAATAAGCAAGCAGCCACACAGCCAACCATCGAGGCAAGTGCTCAATCATACAAACACACAGCATCTCGTGGGGAGCGGGCGCAACGGGGCGGGGCAGGGCGGTGCGGATTGTGCGGAACGGAGGGAAAATTGCGCGGCAAGTGATATAAAAATCAGCGACTGAAGCAGAATTGAGCTGTCAGAGCGAATTTCTCGAATATTTAATGCGAAACGAATATAAAGATTAACTGCGGAGCTACGTTGCTGTTGCTGTTTCTGCTGCTGCTGCTGCTGCTGCTGCTGCTGTGGACCGCATTCTTAGCCTAGTCTCGATTACGCATACGCACTGTGTGCCATTTATGAGCTATCGACCCAGTTACCCTGTTACTGAATGCATGGCTGAACTGTTACTGGCATTTATTGGCAATATTGCCCATACTCTTACCGCATTTTTCAGCCATGATTACCCGGGCAAGGGCCCGATGAAAAACTAAATAACTGGTAGACGCGCACTGATTGCCCTTCGTGACTGTGGCATACTGATTAAATTCCCAATTCTGAGCGGACCATCGCACGCTCATTTAAAACGCATAAGGCCGTGAAATGCTACACGCAACGGCAGGACTACCAAATGACCCAGGCAGACAGCAAGGTAACAACCTTTGAACAGCGCCGCCACACGACGCTTACCAGGCAGCTGAAATAGCCTGTTAATGACGCAATTTTCAACACAGGTTGCTTGCCCCACAAAACTTTTTAATCGACAGCAGCTGCTGTAGCCTTGGCTACCGGCAAATTGCCTTTGCCGTTTGCGAAAAGTTTTTACCATCTAAGCCGCCACAGCTACAGGTACTTAATTCAGACTTAAGCTAAAGACTCACAGATAGCGTAAATGTCAGAGCTGGATGCCATTTTTTTCTGACAACTGTAAATAAGCGTACAGTTCAAATTGTTGACTTACCTACAACCTGCATGACGCCCAGTGCAGTAGCCGTGGAGAAAAGCGGCGCATCGGCGGTTACCTCGCATGAGAAGTTGCCCGAAAGACCAAAGCCAACATTGCGTATGAGCACCTGCGTAGCATTTGAGCTGGTTACCTAATGGACAGAATGTAGAAAGAGAGCGGATTATAAAAAATGGGTTACTTCGTAAATAATAATATTTATCGACTATGACAGCCTCGACCAATTTGTAATGAATATTATCTGACATCGTCTCAACAGTAAAGTGCACTTAAATATATTACGCCAGCCAAAAACCCAAAGCCCACCAAAAATAAAAATAAAATTAAATAAGTATACAGTAAAAAAAAAAACACAAGATATACTTATATATATATATATATATATATATATATAGAATGTATATAAAAAGTGGCAACTAAGTAAAAGTTTTGCACGACAAAAACTAAAGATAAACTTACTGGCACAAACTCAATAGCCTGATGAAATATTTGGGCAGATTCAGTGCAACTTTATCGGGGCAACAAAATTTCACTGACGGCCCCTGACCAGCCTCCAGCAGGATGAAACTTTTTCAATAATCTAGCCAAAGCAAAATTATCCAGCTCGACACTCGGGACACGAGTTGAGCGGGGCGCCGCTTGCACGTGAACGACCAAATTTCTGGTGATGCCACACAAAAATTTAAATGAAAATATTTTGCAGATAGGCGCTCTGATAGCTTCGTGGCATTCCGGCTAGCAGCTGCAGTTGCAGGTGTCTTGGCATGAACTGGCGCTTTTGAATACCCGCCAATAACAATAAAACTGCCAAACTGAATATGCATGAGCGAAAAGTTATAAAATATACAATATAAATAAATGCAGTGTGCGCGCAATTAAGGGCGTCGAAGTGACGCCAACCTCAACCCCAAATGCCAGCCCAAGCCCCAGTGTCAGCTTCCCCAGGCCCAGGCCGAGTCAGGTGCTCAGCCCGGACGCGAATGACAAAAGGCTAGACAGTTCGACGGATCGGCAGCTGCATTTGCATTCAACGTTAACAAGCTGCCAAAGTTGCGGATGCTTTAACAGAGGAATAACTTTACCTTTTGTCCTTTTTTTTTATTTTGTCAGCGTAAGCCCACTCCCACAAAAGCTATGACTTCCGAAATTTTTTGTTTTCTTTTATTGTTGTACTTACATCGACGTGTATGCCAGGAAATGGAAACACTTTTGTATTGGGAAACTCGCCGGGCGTATAACGGTAGAACTCCAATTGACCGCGATAGAACTTTGCCGAGTAGAGTGGCGCCCCCTCCAAATCGTACATGCAGCGCAACACGACATGCTGTCCCTGTCGCACCGCCGGTGGTTCAATGATTAAATTGACATTGCGCAACGCGCACTCGACCAGGTCTGAAATGGAAGAAAAACCGAATTGAGACACGGAAAAAATTAATGTTTTAATGCAAAGCCTTTCGATTGCAATTTAATTTGTGTATTTAATTGCAAAAAAATGTTGCGCATATAAGTGAACAGAATGTTTAAAATATCTAGGTTTTTTTTTAAAAGTCTGTTGGACAAATCAGATTTGAACCCACTGAAAATAACACAATATCCTTTCGTTTGGCAACCGGATTTATGTGCATGTTCGTTCGTGACTAATACGATTAACATGACCAACACCATGTCGCAAAAAATATCAATATATGCTACCGATATTTGCACACATCGTGTTGTATCAGTTTTTGGTTTACCGTCGCGTCGTGTTAAACAAATTAGAGATGGTCTGATTTTGGTTCATTTGGGTTGGATTAACTTTTGAGTAAACCTCAGTGACATACAACATGTAAGAGACTTGCAGTAGGGTTTAGCCGACTAAGAAGTACTCGCTAACAGTATATAAATAGTTTAAAACATTTGATTTTTGTGATGTGTGTCT
>SCDS01000254.1:68178-175942 GCA_004149465.1 Drosophila nigromelanica | reverse complement strand
ATATATATATATTAATAAGAATTGCCACGTCGGAACATCTCAACACCTTATTTCATTAACGAGTATAAATTTTATTTGAATTTAGAATTTATTTCAATATTTATGTGTTCGCTGTAAATGATTTCTGATGAGCAAAGTTCATGGCTAGATGATGAATAATATTATAAAAGTTATCGGGCTTCTGTGCTCGACATTTTTGGCTGCTTGCGTTGGAAGTTTTATTAATTGCCAAACAATCAACGCCAATTTCCGGCCGCTTTATGGCCGCCCATTTGAAAGTCGTTTGTCAACAAATACGCAGCATAATTCAGGGTGCCAAAGGAAGTGACTTGGCTGTTTACAAGCGTCAGGACATAGGCCTAACAAGGCTCTCAAAATTTTTTATATCTTATTTTGGGTCACATTTCATGCGAGTGTACCCTTAAGAATAATGGCACATCATTTGCGGCTTTGCCGGCGTCCCTCCGAGAACTCGCCTTTCATCGGGGACGGTGTGTGAATCTCTCGCGAGGTAAATAAAATAAAATTGTTTTCATTTTTTTCCGTTGCGGTTGTCCTCCATGTTGCTGCTGTTGTTTTATATACCAGCTGCGTGTTATAAATTACCTTTGGGAGTTGTTTGCATACTGAGTAAAGGCCAACGTCTGCATCTGCTTATTATGGCATGCATGGAAAGTATGGGTTTCATTATATTCTGTGAAGGTTTTCTTTTAACATTCTCTCGTTTGCAGCCAGGAACATACATTATTGCATTTTTACCTTAATGAGCTGCTAGCCAAGTCCACAAAATTGGCCAAACGCAATAACGCCAATGTCTGCGATAACCTTTTGACAGGTATTTTGGAACTTTGCCTTAAAGCCTTGGCACACGGAAATCGAAAATGAAAAAGTAGTTTGTTTGATAATTGAAATTGGAAAGTGCGGTCGAAACCGCAATTGCTTGGTAGGTGCAGCAAGGATGCAAAAGCTTTGAAAAGCAACCGCAAATACTTGCTTATTGCTGGAAAAGTTTAGCTTGTTAGTGTTTGGTTCGAAAGTGCAGCAAGAAATCATAGCACACTCGTAAAACGCAGCAGGGTGCATTGCACAAAAGGCCAAACAATATCTATAAATCTGTACACACACGAGCTGGAGCACCCACAGTACACAGTATATATAAGTATGCGCATTGCAAGGTAGAAAGTTTGCGCAAAACTTACATATTTACTCGATTCGACTAAGTGCTCGCTTGCAAGTGCACTGCCCTTATCCTTTTGCGATTTGTTTACAAGCCCAGCAACATGCAGCCGCGTTCGAGTTTTCGGTATCCAGTTTTTAGTTCCCCTGCTACGTGCTACGCGGACCTTTTGGTTTCAATATCAATGCAGTACGCTGTGTGTTGTTGTTGTTGTTACTGTTGCATTGCCCACTGGCCCCTCAAAATTCCCTGGACGCACTTGTCGTCCGTCCAGAGGTAAACAGTTTTCACGCCGTTTTCACCAGAGTTTCGTTTCGTACATCTGGCAGCTGGCAGCTAGGCAATTCCTCCAATGTTTTTGCTTTGTTTATTGTTGTTCAATCATGCTGGAGTGCGTTATTGCGGGCTTCGTTTTGGCCGCAACGGTGGCAACGTCAGGTTCGTTAAAACCGCAAGTGATACCAAATTGAAAAGTTAGAAAAATATTTTTTTTTTACTTATTCACGATGTGAAAGGATGTGTTTGTGCAATGTCCGTCTTACTGTCCGAAATTGAATTGAACATAATTGGTTTCACCGCTTTGAAAGCTAGAGACTTGAAACTTGGAATATATGTTCGTGTATACCTTCGACAGATAAAGTATAACGATTTTTTGGCGTGGTAATTCGATTTAATATTAAAATCTCCCTTAATTTTAAATCTAAATACATCTAACTTTGCAGTTAGATTACTGATGACCTCCTCCAAAGATGATTAACATTGGTTATTCCTCTTATTATCAAGCTAGAGTCACTAAATAGTCGGTTACACCTGACTGCAATGTCCTCTTTGTTTTTTTTTTCGTTTGGATTGCACATTTCGAGTTTCCATTTGTGCTAGTTGTTGTTGAAAAAGTTTTCGAATTTGTTTGTATTGCTGGCAAGGAAAAGCTCGCTGGTATTTTAGTGCTCTGATTCGCTTCTGGTGCAGAGAGCCAAAAACAAAATTTATAGAAAAACGGAAAGAAATCAACCGAACACCGGTAGAACGTACTTTAATGTAACTTTCAGCTCAATTAGGTTGAAGGGATCCCCATATTAACATTTCAAACAGTTTTAAATATGTAAAAGGTCTATTTGAATGTCTAAAACACAGTTCACAGTTCAGTACGCATATTTTAAAGGAAGAGTTTGACAATAATCGTTCACTCACAAGTATATAAATACTGCAAAAGAAATTGAGGTTCGCCGAATACCAAGCACGTTAAAACTAAAACTTTCAAAAATTTAAACTGACTAGTTTTCATTCACAATCGGCAGCTTGTATGATTGCAGATACACAGAATATAGCCAGGACCTTCTGTACACATAACATTGAATGGTAAATTCATAGAGCATGGTTCAAGCAACAGGCAGCTGTCCCCAGCACCCCCACAGCGAATGAAAACAGATGGCGTGGAGGGCGGGTGCTGGGTGGCGAGACACATATGAGATGTGGGCATATTTATCACTGAATAATAATTTGTGGACTCACTCGCTGCGAGAGTCAAAAACAAACAAACGACAGGGCCCAAGAATAACATATAATGTATGCATGCCGGCTCTGTGGTTGTGTGGGTGTGTAGGTGTATGGGTGTGTGTGCGGCGGAGTATTGTTTTGGTATTTAATAGGCTTTTGTTGCAAATTCAAATGAATATTGTGACTGCTGCTACTTGACATGTTTGCATCGCATCGTCGGCGCTGTTGCCTGGGCAGCACATTGAAAGATTTATCTTGCACAACACTGCCAAACAGCAGCCGCAGCAGAGCAGGAACGGCAACAACAGGAGTCGGGCATATAGCAGGCTAAATGAACCAAGGGGAAACCGTATGTGACGTTCCACATGCCATCGAGGCGTGTACAAAGACAACACCTGCCCCGTTGCCAGCTTATGTTGACAAAAGGAGCACACGGCACACACATAAGTGTGCTCCATATAATGGAATTTCTAATAAGCATTGCACTGCTGTTGCTTGGCTGGGTCAACAGCATTTAAGGTGCAGGTCCAGACCAGGCAGCTGTAATCACTATAAACGCCGCTGCAGTTCATTTGTTTGCGCTACGTGGCTGGAACGAAACATTGCAATGCCCGGTTGGGTCTCTTATGTATGTGTATGCATAAACACACGAAGCTCGAGTCTACTGTAGATCGACCTGCACTTTAACTGACCATACTCACCACAACCAACGCAATTTAATTAACATAAAAACTCAACTTGCAACATTCGAAACCATAAATCAAAAGCCCCACACACGCCCAGCACTAAACTAATTCTTTGCTCTACAGGAGACGAAAAAAAACCGCGCAGTGTTTTTTTTCTATTCGTGTAGAAGTTCATGAAAAGGAGACACAAAAAAGGGGTGGAATATGCTGTTGATGTCTAAAAGCCGAAACTAAAAGTACCCTACCAAATATAATAATAGTAGTTAATAATTGGAAGAAATATAAAAATATATATATAATAAAGGAAGAAATTTAAAAAATCTGTATTTAAATTTGATTTTAAAACTATTTAAAAATAACTATTTGTGTTTCTGTTAGGTATTTTTTTTAAAAAAATATCATTTATAATTTTTAAAATATAAACAATATTAGTTGCCTACTCGGATCGACAGGGCAATTACACATTAATAAATTACATGAAAGTAACTTTAATAAATAGTCAGGGGATTTAATATTAATTCTTGTTGTTGTTGTTGTTAATAGCTATGTTTGAATATAAGTTGGAAGTAGAGATAAAGAGCGAGTGTTTTCTGTGGTTGTTGTGCCAGTTAAGCGCTCTTTAATCCACTCCTTTGACTGGCCAAGCCCAACCACCTAATCTCATGTCTACAGCACATCAGCATAGACACAACCGCTGCTCACGCCAACATAATTTTGTTGTTCTGTTTGGCTTTCAGTTGTAGTGTTTTTTTTATGGGCTTGGCAGGCAACTCAACACACCCCTTTAATGTTGGCTTTTGCATAAAATGCTGGTTATGAAAAGACAATTAATAATTAGGTATCTGAGTGAGTGAGTGAGTGTGTATGTCAGCTAAATAAGTTGTAAGAGTTTGAGGGTGGGGTTGGTCAAGTCACTCACTAATTTGTTATTAATTGTACAGTAATTGAAACAATAAACTGATTGAATTAAAGTACGTAATTGAAAATAAATAATAACAAGAGAAGTAATGTCTTTACTTTATATCTTGCATAATCATATGGTAGGATTCAATTAATTATTTTATGTTTCCAATTCCAATTTTTTTTTTCTAACTTCAGCAACATTTTTTGGCTGCATAAGCGCCTTGACCACACAATTGGGAGTATCCGAAAATAAAATCCTGACCCACTCGAGTGTGCCCGAACAAATTTGCAGCAACTCTCCAAGGCAACACCCGCACAAAGTAAACACAACAACGAAAATAAATGCGCTAAATGAAAAAATAATATGTAACAAAGTTTAATCTGAATGTTGTGTTCTACGAGTGGCTTGAGAGTGCATGATGATGATCATAACGATGATGATGTGCTATAACAAAACTCTCTTCCTACAATCCTCATGTTGCTCGTTTGTCGTTTTGTCTCACGATAGTCCTTCTTTGCACAGAAGCGCTAAGCAAATAAAACAAAAAGGATAACAGCGTAAATATTGTGAAGCAGGCAAACAATCTGCACAAAGATATACACACCCCAGTGTATACATAAAAATATGTATGTACACGTATTCTACCAGTCACATTGCGCTCATTTTGATATTATTTCTTTTTTCTCTGCCTGTGTTTTCTCATTTATACCTTTACACTTATGTGCTCAAGTATTCGTGTATGTATATATATACATATATACTTGTGTGTATATAAAAGAGTTTGTATATATTTTTGTATTTACTTTAGCTTTTTTTTTGTATATATGTATATATTCTTTAACTGCCGCCGCTTGTCGCCATGCGTTTGTATACTTGGCGTATACGCAATGCTAAGAACGAATGCATGACGATGATGACGACGACGAGTCAATTGAGGCTGGGCAGAAAAACATTTTGTTATCTCGCCGCCAGCATCGATGGCGATATTCAGTTTTCATTTTTTTTTTCATTTCATTTCTTGGTTTGTGCATTGCTTTTGCCTAGCCGTGTCCACCGTGCTCGCAGTGCGCCTCGACTTTTTGCCATTTATTTTACCATTTGGCCCCGCCGAGGCTCTTATCTCACATGCTGCATCTGTGAACTGCTTGTAAATAGCATTCATGGCCTGACACTAATGGAACGTTTGACCATTTGAGATGCTGCCCCGCTTCCACTCGGCTGCAACGGCAATCGGACGCAGTACGCGAAAACCAAACCAAGCTGAACCGAACCAGGTCGCTGCCATATCATGACATTCATGTTTGGTTTTGAAACGCTCTTTTGAATATTTGCCTTTGTTCTGGCACCTCGAAATCAGTTTCTGGCGGAATTTAATTTGAGCATTTGTTTTTGATGGGTTTTGCCATCCAGTTCATCCGAACACTCAAAAAATTTTAAAAACGCTTGGCATACATATATTGGGATTGAAATACCATGCGGTTGCTTTTTCAAATGCTCTCTAACAAAAGTGGTCGTAGTTTTAATTGTTGCCCTATGTCATAGAAACTTTGTAATTAGAATACACTAAAAGGAAAAGTATACGACAATGTTTGCTAATCAAAAATTAATTTTCCAACAAAGCCGGGACTAATAAGTTATGAAATATTCCGCACAGAAAGTTTAAACGAATTTTTAAATGGACAACAACTAGTTTCAACAAATTAATGTGAACCGCAGAAAGCAACATCAAAGCCAGTTAAAGCTAAGGGACAGAATTGAGATAAGCGACAATGGTATTCGGAAATTTAATTTTGGTAACAAAATATATGCACGGCTATGATGCAAATGTAACGGACAGTTTTCCAGAGGCTGCAGTCGGTTTGAATGGTGTGTATGTGTTTTTGGGTGCTGTTCTGAAAGCATCCATTTCCTGCTAGCATACAATTTGGCTGCGTTTTTGTGGCATGTGATTTATGCATAAATTGATGCTGCTGTTTGTTTGTCTGTTTATTTACAACGTTGCAAAAAGCGCATTTGCTGTGGCATCCTTTTTGCCAGTTAGCAGCATTTCTCGTAATCCTAGCCAGCAAAAAGCATTCATAATTTTAATTTAGTTATAGAAACGTGGTACACTCATACTCACACTCACTCACACACACACGCCATGATCAATGATTGCATTTGCTGGACCCTACGTTCTCTACGTTTTTAACTCACAACTCACTCAGTTTTTGTTTTAAGGTTTTTTGTGCTATTCTTCCTAAATTACACTCGAAATTTATCCTGCAGCCTTATTAGTTATTTACGCAGCAGGCGCATGCAATTGTTGCTGTAAGTATGCGTATGTGTGTGTGTGTAAATGTGTTTATGCAAACGCCCTGGTAACATTTGTGCAGCTGGAGCTGCCGTTGCCATTGTTGTTGCTGTTGTTGTTGTTGCTGGCAGTTGATTCGGCCCGCCACCCGTTGCAGATTTATTGCCCGCAGTAGTTTTTAGTGTTTTTGCCTTTGTTTCACTTTATTTTGCTGTGTGTTTTTGCAATTGTTAAAAGTTTATGGCGTTTTTGCTGCGGCTGCTGCATTTCGCACACTGTTTGCACCACGAACGCTGTGGCACGAGTATTTTTGTTGCATATTTATTTGGTTGGCGCGCTGGGAGTGGCAGCCAAAACATTTTTGTGTGGCAGTTGCGATTTTGTCGTTGTCGTTGTGATTTTATTTTTTGCTTTTATTACTTTGGAATCCTTTTTTCTTTTTTGTTTTATTCATTGCAGTTGCAGCTTAATTAAACGTGAAATATTGAATTTCCAGATGGTTGCGTGCATGAGAGTGCGCGTACGTATAAATATCGGACGAGGTTCAGTAAATCAGCGTAAATATTAGAAGAGCTATGGATATAGTCATCAACAATAGCATGACAAGCCGATATAAAATTCGACTGCGTTGAATAAAAACAAATACATCCACAAATATTCAATTAAGCTCACCGTTTCACAATGATGTTTAATATGAAAATATGTACAAAGGCAGTTAGTAAAATGTTTTATCATATTTTGGGCTTAAAATATTTAATATTCTTTAAATTAAGCATTCGAATTCAAATTGTGTTCGGAATGCTATCTAATTTCATTTGGAAAATCTCAAATTGTATATATAGTTGCTTTTGGTATCCCACAATTGCACTAATTTGCCAAATTATTTCAACTATTCAGCCAAGCTCGCAGATATTTTTGCCAGCATCTTGCATGGCTCACTCACACATAAGCAGAACATTCCGGCATTGCCGAATTACGCTAATGATAAATAAATTATGCGATGCCAGCAACACACAAACCTCCTCATCGGCCTCCCCCTGCCCCGAGCCGTCACGCAGCGTCCTAGCTGTTGAACAAACCACAAACAGAAAATAAATAAACTCGCTGGCAATGGCAAAAGATAAGTATGCGCCCCGTGGCCCCGCACACATTAAGGCACTTGGATCGGGACCTGTGTAGCTGGGAAAGGGCGTGGGCATTACGGAAAACAAACGCACACGCGTTAATAAACAAAATCTGTAGCTAATGTACAAAATAAGTTAATTATGGGAACGTAAAATGCGAAAATGCTTCGTTGATGGCGACAACTTTTGCAGCTTTTGAAATTCGAGCTGACATTTACGCTGCAGAAGTGGATGTGTGTGTGTGTGTATGTGTCCAATACTGTGTGCTTTTGCATTGGATTTAATGTGCTTGTGATGCGCTTGGTTTGCTTGTGCTCGATAATTGCGTTTTATGGCAAAGACAAACAAGCAAACATACAAACAAAAAGAGTAGGCGAACAAACAAATAATAATAGATCCAGCTGGAAATTCAGAGCACAGTTCATTGTGGGGATCAAACCAGCACAGCACAGCAACTACAACAGTAACCATAGATTACAAATTGCATCAATAATAAACAAACACTGACACAAACTGAAAGACCGCAGCACCGCCCACCTGCGCACCAGCCCCTTTTCATATCCTTTTACTTATGCAATGTTTTTTGGGCTGGGCATATTTTTTTCCCCCGAAAATCGCGTTCAAAAATTTATCACCGCCCGCAATTTGAAATTTGTGCCACGCAATTTCATGTGCGCATCATCGTGAAATTTCCATATTTTATTTGTAATTTGTTAGCCGCTCGTCAATATTATTTTGCAATTAAAATTTAATAATATTTGCCAACAGCGTTTTGAATCGCCGTTCCAGTATTTGTGTTTTTCTGATTACTCTGCCAAGAACCCCAACGCCCCCTCCCGAATGTCACTTGCATATTCGCATTTTATGCAGACGCATTTGCAATCCGGCTGACAATGTCAGTGAGCAAATTGTGTTTTTGGTTCAAAGCGTTTGGCTGAGCCAAATTGTATGTCAAATTATAGTTGATTGTCTGTTTGACCAAAAGGATTAAAAATACGCAAATACAAATCGCTTAGCATGCGGTTTGCGCATGTAGTTTATGAACAGCATCAATTTTGCACACAATTGCGGTTTATTGGTGTATTTGCGAATCATTTTTTCAGAAATTTGTCAGGAAAACAGATACGAATGCGGAAACTAGCTGATGCGAACTTCTCAATGTTAGCTCACTTATGCTTTAATTATGTATTGCATATACATTAAATTTTATTTAGTTTTATTTATAGCACTTTATTGCCTCATATATCTCTTTAATATATATTTTAGAACATTTATAAACCTAATTCCATTTAGCTGCCACAGCACCGTGCCCCAAAACCCATTAGTCCCGTGCATTAAGAGCTCCATTGAATAAACTGCCTGCCTGCATTGCATTGCATTCCTTCTAGAGTTGGGTCGTGGCAAATGTAACGAGTTGCTTAGAGCTCTCAACGGGCAGTCACCTAAGTACAACAATGTGCCTGCCGTGCACAACCGAAAAAGACACACACATTCAACAATGGCCAGCAATAATCCCAGTGAAATGTGCTGCACAGTTGTTGCCCTGCTGGGTCCTTAAGCGTTTCACTGTTCATTAGCGACCACGTGGACAATGCCGCATTGAACGCAGATTTGCGATGCACTGCGCTGGCAATGACAATGACGACAGCGATGGGTTCGCAATGCCAAATGCGCTGCTTGTCAGGGACTGAAGCTGGCGGCAACGCCATTAAAAACTTTTTACAAGCATTTAGCATCAACATTAGCACATCGACAGCGACTGCAGCAAGAGCCATTGAACATCACTCGAAAAGAGCTCTGATTTCGACTTCTATTTCGATTGCGTTTCATTTACGGAGTGCCATCGACAGTTGTCTATATCCAGTTTATATCTATCCATCAGGAGATCGGTCGCTCGGTCGCTTGGTCGGTTTGTCTGATTGCCAGCCATGGCACATCGACGCCTGTCGCTCTGTCATTGGCACCTCAACGGTCCCGTTGCCGCCGCCCCTTTTGGCTGGCTGTCAATCCGTTTAATGGTTTGCCGCTTTTAATGTCACCCGCTCTCAAGTGGATTTCGAATACTTCGTCAATCGTGTGGCCCATTTGCCGTTATCAAGTGGCCTTGCTTCCCTCCATTCTTCTGCTTGTGTTTTGTTGTTATTTTATTTGAATTTTATTATGGCAAAAGTGTTTGTTTCAAATGTCATTTGCCTGCAACCCTCCCACTTTACGGTCTTCCCTGTTGTTGTAGTTGTAGTTGCTGTTGTGTGCATTGCTGTCTCTTAAGAGTGTGTTCTTTTAATTTCATCCTGCGCGTCTATCTGTCTGTCTGTCTGTCTGTTTAGTACCCATTCAACTACAGTGTACTTGTATTGTTTGAAACCATACTCGTGGCACTTAATTGGGAAGCTCTTTAAGTTCTTAAGATTGCTGCCTATTGCCGGAAAGTGGGTGCAATTAACATAACTCTTTCAGCAGAGTTGACAATTTTAAAGGAGCATCAGTGAGTAATTGATGAATACATTTATCTTTCATTCACTTCATTAAACCTATGAAGAAGTGAAGTGCAGATTTTATCAAAATCTAATGAAGTAAATAATAAATCAAACTAATAGAAATATGAATATTGTGACAAATGTCCGCTTTTTTTGGGTGAGTATGGCTCGAAAACTATGAAACATTTATAGGCATTTCCGGAATTTCCGGCATTTACGGGCATGGTCGGGATATCAAGGTCGCAATCATTGGCGGAAGTTCCTAGCTATCTGACGCTAGTTCTAAAATTTTGGAAAATATTCTCATTTTATCGATTGGCGATTTTATGTGTATCGACATGTTATCGAATTGCCAGTTTATCGGTGGGCGTGGCTCAAAGAACTAAAGCAGATAACTACAAGTACATCTTTAAAGCTTCAAGTGTCTACTATGTAGTTCAAGTCTAATCTAATAATATAAATAATATATAGATTTAGAGAAGAGTCAAATTAAGATTATATAATAATAATAAATTTATTTTTTAATTACAAAACGCATTTTAAGAGGTAATCTTAATTTGACTCTTCTCTAAACATCAAAAATTCTCCGCCGCGCCCACTCAAGCCCGCACAAATTCCAAAAATGAATCATTTTCTAAATTGCAATTGCAATTGCCAATAAGAAATTTTTCGACTGTTTTAAGCTATTATTTTACTATGAACGAGTATTGTGCAACGTTCTAAATTGTTTTACTTTTCATTTTGAACTATTTGTTGCAACAAAATTTATACAAATATGAGCAGTAGATTAAACAATGTGCCAACTCACCCATTGTTGAGAAGATGGTCATCAGAGAAACAGCGAGGAAGATCCAACAGCCTCCCGCCTGGGGGGTCCATCCGTTCGAGCGTCGCTTTCGCGACTGTCTAGGACCATGTCCGTTGATTGTATCCACGGGCTGCTGTGTCATTTTGCGAGCGTTGGCTGACAGGCCGCTGGGCAAGTGCCGCACCAACATGATCGGGGTCGGGCCGTATCTTTCACACGCAGACAGGCAACATTTGCGGCACATTCAATAAACACTTCAACTTCACACGCTGCGCCGATTGTCGGGCGGAGCACAGAGACTGTTTACAGTTGTCGATTGGGGACTATGCGAATTATTAATGCGCACTGAGGCCAGTGTTGCTTTGAATTACCAGCCGCACCGGCTGCCACCGCTCGAGTTGCTGCTTCTAATATGCGGTCGAGATAATTTCAAATTTATTTTGCCCTCGATTCAACACGGTTTGTTCTCATTGAAATTCGCTTTTGATTTGCACTTTTCGAAATTTGCACATAATTGTTTTTCTGTTTTGCTTTTAGTTTACAAGTCAATTTCCGGCTTTTAATTGTTTGTTGTTTGTTTGGATGGCGTCCATTTGGCCACAGTCTTTCACTTTACACTGATTATAATCCACGGAATTGAATTTTGATTTGTTTTTGTGCTCCCTTACGGCTAATTGCCGACTATTTGTTGGTGTGCATCCAGCTGTTGTTGCCGGAAGTGCGCTGCAAGTACAAGAATAAACACTATTGTTAGCTCGTTGTGGTTCTGAATCGCGTAAATCTAATATGATAAGTGAGCGAGAGCACACAATTTGCCGGCCCGAAACGTGCCTAGGACAAGTTGACAAACGACTGAAAATTGTTTGCCGCTTCTGCTTTAGAATACTGCTCCGAAACACACCCCAAAATAATGGTATGACGTAGGCGGGCAGCGATTCCAAAATTAGCACGCTGGAAGTGTTGCGCAACATGCCAGCGCCCAGCAACTATGTTGCTAAACATCGCTGCCGAACATGTTGCTGTGGCCGCGGCTGGGCCAGCAGACAGGAAGCAGCGCAGAGTAAATATGACAAGCAAACAATAATAAATAATATATATAACATCAAACACACAAAAAAAAATACAAAAACAAAGCAGAAGGACAAGAAGCTGTAAAAAACGACAGTCGCTATTTATACGCATGCACAAAGTAAAAGAAGTATATTAAGTTTGTGCAATGATCGTCTGAACGCAGTTATTTTCGGCGCTATTGAAGTTAGAATTGACATTGAAAATATACTCGTGTATACTTGGTCGAGTGAAGTGTTATATATTAATTTTTCTCAGTTTTAAATCTAGATATGTTTTGGGCTAGACTCCCACAATTTGTCTTTGATAATACCAATAATAATGAAGACAGATTTAGACTGTTTTAAGCTGTTGTTATACTGTGAAAAAGTATTGCGCAGTCGGTTACACCCGACTGCAACGTTCCTACTTGTTTTTTAGACTTCAACACAACCGCAACATGCGTCGCTTTAAGCAGCAGCAAATTTTGTTTTTGTTTACACTAATGAGCCTGTGCACAAGTGGCTGCCTGGCACTTGGGCCTAAGCTGCAAGGATGAGTGCGCGATGCCTTTCAGGCTCATGCACAAGCTGCCTTCATTCTGTGCATCAAGCGCAATTTCAGCTGCCACTCAACATTGCCACTACATACTGCTCGTTACTGTTATACTGTTGCCACATGCGATGTGCTGCTGTGGACTGTTGCAGCAGTTTGTTTATTTAAGTTTCAATTACTCAGCTACCCTCAGATTGACATGCGTTCAAGCAAGAAATTTACAGCCTTTGTTTCTGCCAGCTCAATGCACGCCTTTGTGCTTGCCACTCTTCAGCACACATAACCGCTGCCGCACGACTGGGTTTAATGTGCGGCTCTCTGCTGTGTACTGTGTGCGCCTTAAAGATTGCTAATCATAAATAAAATGCCACTTTGAGCAACCCCCCTAAGCCCCCTCAGCCACCGCCCCTGCTGCTGCACTAACTCCAATTGGCAAAGGCATCTCGTCAAACATTCATAACACTGATTAGCTACCAGTTCCGCAGCTGTTGTACTGCACCACACACCCGCCTTGGTGGCCATGTCAAGTTGCCATCTTTATGCGGGACACACGCTGCACTCTTTCTGGCAATGACTGTGGCTCTAACTGTGGCAGCGCTTATCGATGTCGCGCTGCAACTGCTACAGTTGCTCCACTCGGCTTTTATGGTCGTCTGCACACCTTAATACACGGCACACAGATAAAAACGAAAACATAAATAAATTTCAAACATGCACACACTCCATATACGTATGCCAGAACATGGCCATGCACTTAGCTATTTTATTGTGCTGCACGCAACCCCTTGACAAGCGCAACACGTGCGATTTGAGAATTTTATAAAAGTGTTTATTAGCCCCACTCGACTGTCGTTGTT
The DNA here is from genome assembly GCA_004149465.1 of Drosophila nigromelanica. Classification (NCBI taxonomy): domain Eukaryota; kingdom Metazoa; phylum Arthropoda; class Insecta; order Diptera; family Drosophilidae; genus Drosophila; species Drosophila nigromelanica. Next base: position 162,517 of record SCDS01000254.1, on the reverse strand, counting down.
GTTATTATGTTATTATTTAGCCGGGAGGTGTGCGCGTCATGGCGCTGACATTGACGACGCCGCTGTGAACGACAAATTTTAGTGCTCCAATGAAAATTGAAACACATAAAAACCCATGAAAAACCGCACAATTAAATGGACGGAGTGGCACATGGAAAACGTCTGACGACATCGGTGGCATCTTGCCATAGCAGCCACAACACATTGAGCTCCGAGCTTCCAGTCCAATGTATAATGTGTCGTCTGTTGGGATCTTTTAATTACACTTTTGTCATGTGCTTCCGCTTTCAAGGCCATGCCCCGACACAAAATGTAGGCATTAGATGGCTTATTTAAAAAAAAGGAGTAATTAATATTGAAGTGTATTATTGTGTCATAAAAGTTTCGAATTACCTCGTACGTTTAAAAATATTTATTTAAACGATGTTTTAACAACAATTTCAGCTCAGATTAAGAATCCAAAATCGAGCCTCAAGCAACAATTTAAATATTTAAAATACTCGCATGGAAATGTAACCCAATTATTATTATGAAAAATTTTTAACTTTTTTGATAAAAATTTGTTTAAACTCTTATATTTTTATTATTTGATTTAAAAGTTTACAAATAATAATTTTATTTTCAATGTTCATTTAAAAGTCATGAAGTAATTCTTCTTTAAGAAATACCATTAAGGTAAAAATTCATTATTTAATTACAATTTTTAAGTTAAAACTTACAACAGTTACGGTCTCTGTCATACAAGTTTAAAATCAAATCGATCTCACAGAGTTTTTCTCCTGAATCCTGTTCAGTTTTATTTTTCTTCGTCGTTTATCAACATAGTCATTTATTATTTTAACATTTTCTGTAGTCTCACTTACTTGTTTAACTACGTTTGTACCCACATCTTTGAATTACTATGAGCACACGTCAAGAATGCCAGCCCCGAACATTGTTGGCCCATTAAAATACAGAGTCGGAGACAGAAACCGAGACACATATGCCAGCACCTTGATGCCCCATTGTCGCACACAATGGAAAGCAGGCAACATACATACAGTGACAACGCTCCACGGAGAGGCCTGTCGTCTGCTATCGAACGCATCGCCCTTTGTCAAAGGCAACGATGCAAATTGTCTTTGACATTGGAAACTACAAGATAATAATTCTCTCACACATGCACACATCACACTTGCAAACACACATACATGTAAGCAGACACATCTCCACTCCTCAAGGCTCTTGCTGACAATTTCCGGTTACAAGTCCGTCGGTCGATCAGTCGGTCCCTCGGCCGGTTTGTCTAGTCGTATGTCAATTGTATCGTTCTCAAGCCATGTCAAACTTGGAGCTCCATCTGAAATAATATGCTCAGTCGTATTTTCAATTATAAGCATTTCAATGCTATTAAATGTGTATGCCAACCAGACAATATTCTAGTCTGGCAAGACTATTTCTAACGGCTAAATGCGTTTAATATCTGTAAACGGGCAATACGAGGCATTACCGAATATTTCAGCTACTGGTGATATAAGTATATATGTTAATATATATGTAAAATGCACTGTGTTTAATAAAAACAACAAAAATTGTATAAAATAAGCAGACCAATATTCATGATTGTAAAACTTTTTAGATTTTAGATGGTATTCCATGGTATCTCCTAGCATGGCATCCTCTTTACGCGCACATGTTAACATTTGGATGACTGCCTCTTTTCACTCGGCTGCATGTAACTAATTTACATTGCTGTTGTTTTGGCGAAATTGAAAAGTGTTTTTCTTTTTCTCTTTTTCTTATGATCTATTTTATTATGCCCTTTTTAAATGCACATATTTATGAAGCTGGCATCTAGTTGTTTATTCATAAGAATTTGTCCCAAAACGTTGCTTCAATTTGATTTGTTTGTCTACATTCCGCCATACAGCGCACTTTGGCCATGATAATAAAACACGACTGCGGTTCTTCCAATCGCTTGATAGATTCTTATCAGAATGTCTCGACACATTGCCTGGGATCAGCTTAATCGTTTTGACCTCAAGCCGACTGTAAACTCAAATGGCTGTTTTGATTAGCGGTTAACATTCAATGCGCTAATTAGCAGTGTGTGTAGCACCGGAGGTATGTATCACAAATGATAAATCATGCGGCAAGTAGAATGTGCCTTTGTGCGCGCCACACAAACACACAAACATACACACCCACACACACACACACACACACACACATACTGTATGGATGTGCAAGTATGTATTGGCACAAGAGATACGTGGAACAGTACACAAGTTGCAACTGTGCCACTGCCAACGCTTTCATCGCCCTGTTTGGCCTGCAGGAAATGGTGAAATGCGCAAATGTTTGCCATGATTCTGTAGTTGCACACATATCACGTATGCACTGAGTAAACAAATAAAAAATTATCATCTTGTTCTGTTTGCATTGCATGAGATTAAATATTATTTTTTATAGAGCGCACGGGCTAATAATTATATAAACATATGTAAATCTGTATGTTAATGTGTCAGGAGTTTTAATTATGCACGTATTTAAGGCCTTTAGTTATGATATTAAAAAACAATGAACAACAAGCAAAACTGACATCATTTGCAATACGTTTAACTCTTGCTGAAATATCAAAAATTTTGGCCCTAATTAATGATTTTCCGTGAACTACTGAACACATTTGCAATTAACAAAATTACGCTTAATTCTCTTATGATATATTTATATATAAAAACTCTTATATTTTTCGTTAACTATTTGCAAACATATTGAATTTAAAAAAAAAAAAATTGATTAATTTCTAGAAAGAGATAAATATATTTTAGTATACTAGATTGTCTCTCTTGACCTATGAGTCCGCTCGACTGCCTATTGAATTGGCACAACAAATTCCATTGAAGCACCACAAAAACGCCATCAAATAGCATGGGACCAGTTCATGGAGCAGGCAAACGTGGGGGCAACCACTTCAAAACAGCCTCATCGAAATCCAAACAAATTTACAACGTCTATACGGAAGATAGCACGGCGGCGTTCTATATTTACTTTGGACATTGACAGTGGGTGGGCGTGGCAAAATTTGCATTTGAAACATAATAATCATTGACCTTTTTATGGGTCCGGCACGCGCTTTTTAATAAATTGTTTACTTCCTAGCCTTGTCGGCCGAACTTCGAGAGAAATCAATGCCCCAAATAAATTGCTGCAATAACCATTGAAAATATCGATGGAATTTGGCCAGTTTTTCTGTTCATCGACGCTGCTGCTTATTTTCGGCTTTCCATCCTGGCCATTAGACTGTCTGGTAGTCGCTTTGACAATTTTTGAGTGGGGCCGAAGGAGCGATACAATTGAATTTCAGTGTTGGCAATTTAATTTCTTTTGTTGTCAGCGGCATAAACATAAAGAGAGTGCTGACACGCCCCCTTCTTGTAGGAAAGGCGCCCCTCGCTGTTGGCCAAGTGCTTTACAGCTGCGTTTGCTGCTGGCAGTTTGTTGACAGCAGGACAATGGCAAAGCACGCTGGGGTATCCGGCACACAAAATTAAACAAACAATGACAAGACAAGAACCGAACTGCGTAAGAAACATCAGCAGCAAAATATTACATGGAGCTGACCCCAAAAAGTGATTCATCAAAAGGCTATGTTTGTATGCGGAAGGGGGTGCGTGTCTGCAGCTGCGTCAACGGAAGTGTAAGACACAGCAGGCGCTGCTGCAACAATGTTTATGGCACATAATACACACAATACGAGCCGCAGACCAAGTAATAGAGGAGCGAGAACTCAGCAAGAGTTCGCAGGGCCGAAAGCGGTGCAAGGTCATGGCTTGTTGACCAAAAAATTCACAACCTACAAATGAGTGTCACGCTCCCGCCTGGTTCGTTAGCTGACCCACTCTCAGTCAGGCATATCAACTGCTCTCGGCCCGTCCTAGTTTTCACTTAATACAACGCAAACAATGCAGAATTTCAGTCGGCCCGTCAGTCAGCCAGTCAGTAAGCCCATCAGTTGGCTTGGACTTTGAGAGCCTTACGGCAGACTGCACAAAACTGAACTTGATTTTTGAACACAGTTTGCACTTGCTGGAACGCAATTGGGATTGCCGCAGCATCACCGTCGGAGCCTGAAGGCCGAAACAGTTTGTATTGGTCTTTATGTAGCCGAGGGTACTGGGCGTGGCAGTTGCCTAAAACAATTGTTGTCGTTTGTTACACTTCTGTGCACAGATGCTTGACCCAATAAACAATGAACTGCGGCTGGCGACTAGGCAACTAGAAAGAGCAGGCGGCCGAGGAAAAGAAGGAGGTGGAATAGGGGCGTAAGACAAACCACTTCATGCACAACAAAAAAGCAATCAGAAGATATCATGCAACGAGCCAACGCAAAGAAGGCCAACGATCAGAAGGGCAAAGAAATAGGGCTAGCAAAAGAACAAAACAAGCAAAAGACATTCAGGTAGGTTAAAGTTGCTACTTCACTTCAATTTTAGTTGACTGAGAAAAGCCAACCAAGAATATTTGTGAAGCTCATAAGCTATTTAAATGCAAAATAACTGTAAAACTTGTGCAAATTGCCGACCACCTGTTCTCTTTGGCAGCAACTTTGCTGTAAGTTGTAATGTTGGTGACTATGTTTCTATTAGCTGGCCAAGATGTTGCTTTGCACTTTGACGAAACTTATTGAAGGCCAACTACAACTTGTTGCCCCTAACAACTACTTCTGGGTATTGATATCGTCAAAGAAGCGAAATAAACCAATTTGCGAGTGGCTACTCTACTAACAACTTGAAAACTACGAGGTATTATAAAGTTCTAGAAAACTAAGAAGTATAAGAAAGTTTTCATAAATGCTTATTTTATTTTAAATCTATATACATATTAATAGGCAAACGTATGTCAGAAAAGTTGCTTTTTTAAAGTCTGAAGAAAGCAGTAGGTGTGTAATTTCTAAAAAAAATTAAGTGTTCATCGAAAGAAAATTTTAAAACTTAATTTTTTGATAAAAAAAAAATGGAATAGAACATTGAATTAAAAAAGTTTTTACAATAATATGAGAACTTACATGTTGAACATTGTACAATAAAAAAATTTTAATTAAAACCAAAATAATAAATTGTTAAGCTTGGACAGCTAACAACATTTTTTTATATTTATTTAATGAACAATATGTTACTTTAAAAGATTTTAGTTTTTTACTTATGTTGAACTAATATAAAAACAGAATAGATTCTAAACTATGAACCTATTGAAATTGGACTTGAGAACGCTTCTCTGACAGAAACCACAGCCAATTTCCATATTTCTTTAATTCATATCGTACAATAAAGCCATTGAAGTTTTTTCCAAGTTACTTAAGTGGAAAAAAAGGTCGTAAAGATGCTTGAACGAAGTGAACAATCCTTCAGGAAATTATATAGGCAAAATGTGAGGAAGACCAAAGAACCTGTATGATGACAGTAGATGCTTCAGAGATATTTTTCTGCTATGTACACAACATGTCTATGGAAACAAATTAAATAAACTAATTAAAAAAAAAAAAGAAAATTTGTTGGCATTCAGTCCAAAAAAAACCGCTTACATAAGAATTTATTTGGTTTTTCACAATTTTCTTTAATAATAGTATAATACGGATTTATTTACTTATTTTAATAAGAGATTCTTGAGTTTCCTTGTATAGAGACACACTTAAGAACTGAAATCTTTAATACGTATAAGCCATATAGACATGACTTGTGTAATGATCATAAAGCCGCCAATCGCATAATGTTGTGGCTGTACTTTTCCTTGACACGCCCACACAACAATGGCGCCATTAGCGTCGTCTGCGTTGTCAAATGCAAAGCCCAAAGCATACCAAAAAGCCAAAAGCTTCCTTTGGGCGGATGTTACGCTTCCTGGAAATTGTCGGAAATAGCATTTTGAAGACAAAACAAAAAAAAAGAGAAAAAAAAGAATTCCCTGCCTGCCCTGCGCTGAGATGTCGCGTAGTGTTGACAACGCCTATATTTATATTATTATGTTGAAGGCAGCCAGATGTCATACCTTGCCCAGCTGTTGTTTGTATAATTTTTGGCTCAGGTAAAATGACGACAAAAATTGGAACAACAACAACTATGTATATCGAGAGAAAAGAAAAAAACAGCCAACCGGAAATTGTAGCAATCAGGCTTAAGCGGCTTTAAGAGAGGTCTTTCGTCGAGAACTAGTCCATGCCCATTCGCCTAATGCAATCACTGTCAATGCCAATGCATTCGAAGTTAAGTTAAAGGGCCAAAACACTTACTTAATGGAAATTACTCGAGAGCCAAACTCGACAAGCTACTCGTACGATAGGCACGACCAAGAGCTGAGCAATCACGTGCCGAGAGGAAGTCTCTCAAGTTGGGCAAGGATGGGATGGGCCATGAGGCTGGCGATGGAGCCACTTGAGTGTGTCATGTCCGCTCGATTTTTGCTAAAAATCATTTAACGCCAATGTGCTTGAAATGTGAGACTCCCGAATACACACAAACTCACACACACACAGCGAGAGAGAGAGAGAGAGAAGTTGATGCGAAATGCTGTCAATTGATTGAGTCGGCGCCGGGACACAGAACTGTTTAAATTTTTACTTGCTCGTTGTCAGCAGCAATGTCACAGCACGTAATACGTACGTGTGCCTCTTTCTGCATATGAGTGTGTATTTGCGCGCGCACGTGTGTGTGTGTGTGTGTGTGTGTGTGTGTGTGTGTGTGTCCGTGTTTAGCAATTTCAAAGCTGTTGTGTTCAATCAGAATCGTTCTGCGAACGCCCAGGCAAACATGGGCAGCAACATTAAGGGAACCAGCATCAGCATCAGCATCAAATCATCATCATCATCTGTGGGGTGCTTGAAGCTCTTGAAGCACCCCTGCTGTTTGCCAAGGTGTGCTGCAGGATGTATAAGCAATCGCTGGCTATGTTTATGTTAAGCAAAGCGAAAGCGTGTCTAAAAGTAAAGCAGCAAATCAATTGGTCAGTTGAGAAGCTTATCGACAAGCATCTTAGGTATGCATATGTTTGTCAGAGCGCTTAGAAAACTTGCCTGAATTCAAAAGAGCAATAACTATTGCTTGAACAGCTCGTGAATTTCAAATGATGGGGCAACAACTACAACATACAAGTCCTCTGCTTCTTGAAAGTACTTCAGATCACATTTGGTCCACATATGTATATTTTTGTAATTGTTGTCCCAGATAGCGGTAAGTGGCGCCAGACATATGCACAAGCGCCTTTGGGTAACCCACTGACCCTAATGCAAAATTACAAAACACAATCACAAAATGAACAACAAAAGGCCAAAAACTTTACGCATAAATAAAAGAAGCGGCAGCAGCAGCTCCTTGGTCCAGGTCAAAGATAATAATAATAAAAAACCGCTCAAAGTTGCTGCCAACAGCAAAAACAAAAAAATTCAAAGAAAAACAAAAGAAAAACGCAAAACACAAAACAAAATTTGAAATGTTTTTTTCACAACCTTTTTGCCATTTTTATTTTATAATGCGTGAAGTTGAGTGAGTTAGCTTTGGCATTTGTCAGTTGTTGCCTGTCAGCGCGTACTTCTGGGTATATATTTCTATGTACGCACAGTCTACAAAACTTGCCACAACTTTTAATAAACTTGCCAACTATTTTGTATTTGTTTGTTTGCAAATTCTGCGATATTATGCCACGCATTTTTACAATTGGGTATAAGAGCTAAGCATACGCAAATATTTCCCTTTAAAGTATACACTAGCATCAACAACCGAATACGTCTAATTTTATATTTGTCTATATTAATTAATACATTTATATTAAAAAACATGTTCTCAACAACAATACTAATTATCGGATCGAAAGAAAAAACCGTATTCCGAACGCTATTTACATATGTTTAACTCGAAGCGTGAGGGTTAAAGCTCAATTCTCAGGTTTTAATAAAAAATAATAATAATAGAAATAATAACAGTGCACAAGGTACAGGATACCAGTTGGTCCTGTTGTTGCTTGTTATGCTTTATTTTATTTATTGCAAGTGCTACGAAGGTTGCCACTAAAGTTACTACATAAAAAAGACAGACCAAAAATATATAGGGCTGAAAAAACTTTTACAACCAGACTCAAATTGAAGCTGTTAAAATGGACTATTGTTTTGCAAAATACTTGACCAAGCACAGCTGTTGAGGCAGTCAGCGAGCGACAAAACTTTCGGGCGGCAAATTGTCAAGTTTTATGCATTTGAAGACTTTACTTTTCCTTTTACTTTTACGAGCCAGCCAATTGATGCGTATTTGATGGTAATTTAAGCGGCCTGTTCAAAAATCATGGCCATCTCCGCCAGCGTCGCTATTTAACAGCTCCGTGGCTGTATTATTGCTACTGCCGCAGTTGGCCGCTAATTAGCGAAACAACTTGCGGGCGTGTGCTCTGGCAATAACTGTATCATTACTCTGTTTGCCGCAGCTAAAATATTTATTTAATTTTGCAAGATAGCAGCCAAAATGTTGTGTATATGTATATATGTGTGTGTTACTATAGTAACTGATGCAGCATTAGCTTTGCTGTGGTTGCCAGCCAAAACTTTCAAATGAGGCGGCTGCCGTTGAAATTATGTTTAAAATAGCGCACAAGATACATTTTATATGTCTACATCTACCTGCACAGAGCGTAAAGTGTAACTACAACTACACTCACTTGCGAAGTTATGTTAGAAACGCAAGAACCCCCCCTTCTGTGGGTTCACCAGCTTGTTGCATACATTTTGGCGCACTAATTAAAGAAAATTTGCACAACAAACATGCTAAGTGCAGCACGAGTAAAAGAGACGGTGAAACCGACAGAGACTATCTTGCAATTTGTCTATTACATTTACCTTGCATACATTTTACATAAATTGCATTGCAAATAATTTAAGAAACATCTGCAAATGCCAGCTTAACCTTGAGCTAGAAAAACATTTGAACTGATGATATTTAAGCAATCTAAATAGGAAATAAAAATAATATCAAATTACTTATGGGAAAGCAATTAGTTATGCATACTGTGTTTAATTTTCAATTTCAATTAAATGTCTGCTTAAAATGGTGTTCACAATGTTTCCAAAGATTTTTTAAGTGCACTTTGAATGAAAAGATGCTTTATTGTGGGTAATTTTAGGCATTCGGTGATTTCGAAAGAAACGAAATCAGATAATGTAATCGCATCAATTACCAAATGCCATAGCGAGTACTTTTGAATCCGCATTTGGACAGGTATTCGTTACTGAGTACTTTAATGCTTAACTAAAAGGATGTAACTAGAAAGGGGTCAAAGCAGAATACACAAAAAAGTGGTTCCTGAGAATAATTCACTTTCATTACAGTTAAAAGCAACTTGAAAGTGAACAAAAATAAAGCTGCATAACCGCAACTTAATGAGTGCCCAAAACGTGTTTGTGCCACGCCCTCGCCTCCCCCTCTCTGCACCCATCCACTCAACGCCCCGCTCATTAAAAGTAACCAAACTGGCGGGGCCACAAACCAAAACACAACAACAAACGGCGACCACAACACATGAAAAGCGGACAAAAAGGCAGCGCTCCGGATGCCTCAGCCCACGTCACAGCCATCAACGCTAATGACAAAAGCGCGCAAAGTTTGCATTTGCTTTTGGGGCAGGACGCGTCAGGACGAGCAGCGAGCAGCTGGGATCGCAGGCTGCCACTAAACATGGCCGCGGGGTGTGTCCAGCAGGCGAGCACAAAAATCACAAAAGAGCATAAAATTAGCGAACGATGCCGCTTTAGCTCCTCTAGCTATCTGCCCACCTCCCTTCGCTCGCTGGCTGCGCCCGGTCGACTTTGTGTCGTTACTTTATTTTAAAATTTGCCCCACAAAGGCTGCACAACAGGCAGGCAGGGCAGCAGGGGAGTGGGGGGCTTGGGTGAGCCGAGCAGCCAGCACAAGCCCTCCCATGATGAATTCATGCCCATCATTTTGCTTGTAACAAAACTTGTGACTGTTGTTGTGGTTGTTGCCTACTGTGGCCAAGGCACGGCCAGGGGAAAATGGAATGGGCACTGAGGTTGATGCCGAGGCTGCTGCTTGCTGGTTTGCTGTCCTGATTTTTCACTGGCGTCATTGTCGTTGTCGTTGCTGTTGTCGTTGTCCTCGCACTTACACAAGCTGGTCATTAGCTGCGCCTGGCAGCAAATTATTTGGCTGGGCGCGGCACCAGTTACCATATTGTTGTTGTGGCTTTCGCCACGAAGCCTCTGCTGCTGCCACCACTGATGTTGTTCTTCTTGTAGGCGGTTATGATAAACATCAGCGGGCAGCACTGCAACAACAACAATAACACGAGTAGCAACAACAAAACGCTGCCTTTGTTGGTCATTGGAGCACAAATTTTCGCGTGCGTTGCGCCATAAGTTAAATTTTTTTTTTGGGCATTGCTATCGTCCCTGTACTGGTTGTTGTTGGTGGAGTAGCATTTCATTGAGCGTGTTGCTACAATTTTCATGTCAAGTACTTAAAACTGCTGTTGTTGTCGTTGTCGAAATCATAAGGAAGTCCCAACCAAAAATATATATATATATAAAAAGCTGTTGAACAATTTTTGCCATGGCACATGCTGAAAAATTAACGCAATTTGTATGTTTCATAATGTTTGGGCTGAATTAGGAGGGCGGCAGACGTGGCCTTAGTAACTTAAAGAAAATTATATATGAATTATGCTGTTGAGGTTTGACTGACAATTAATATGGTTGGTTTTAATTAAAAATACTGCAATAAAGTATAAGTATCTCCTCATGCTAATAAAGGTAGGTAGGTATATTATCATAGAATAAAATAAAACTTTGCTATAGAGAAGAAAGCATTAAAGAAATAACAAAAACAGATTGGAGTACGTTCAGATTGAGGAGAATTGGAAGTTAATGATGAGCTATAGCTATAGTTAAATAAATTGTTATAAGAGGATCATAAAATAAATGTCTATAAGTGCCCGTCATTTATCTTCCCTTTTTTCAGAATCTGCCAAAAGCAGTGCCTATATTTGAATTTCTCCTGTCCATTCTGGAAACACAAGCATATTAGTAATAAATAAGACACATAAAATGGATAAATAAAAGCTATTAGCATTCTAATGATTTATTTACATGCACTCGTCGTACTTTGTCCAGTCGTAGACAAATATTGCTAGCACTCAATTGGATTTAATGTATGCAATGCAATTTCGCATGGATAGATAAAAAGCACATTACGTATACGCAAGGTACACGCTTAGCCAGCTAGCATTAAATTATTTTGCGGCTACATTGATTGCATTGCTGGAACTTTTTTTGCCCCAATAAAAATGTAAATTTTTATTGTTTCAAGATTTATTGTTCGAAATTTGTGTGTCCCAAAAGCAAAACTGCTGATTTGCTAAAAAATTTATATATATATATATATATATATATTTTATATATATATATATATATATATATATATATATATATATATATATATATATATATACAAAAATATATATATCAGAGAGGTGAACGAATCGATGGATTTTTTATGTCGCGCTCGGCTGCCACGTGGCAGCGTTTTTATGTTTCTGTTTGAAATTTATTATCGTTGCTAACTGTTTTTACGATTCTATTTGATGATTGTTTTGGTTTTGAGGCTTAGCTTTTGCCTCAACTCCCACTTATAAGGCGCATCATGTCAAAATCATAAATAAAATTCGTCTGTCTGCTACTGGCGGCTTTGGGTTCTATGTATTTTGTTTGCTAAGGATTAACGCTTTAAAGCGCAGCTCAACATTACCAACTGTGCACTTTAAATACGCATACAATAAATGTCGTTATTTAAAGCTGCAAAAAATGTTGCCTTGAGCTGCGAACAGCGCCACGTACTAATAAAAGTTAAAACCTCTGGTTCAATCAATGCCACCGCCTGTCTATCAGCAGTAAACAAGCCCAACAGGGCGCCAAATTGACGGAAGTGCGCGGAGAGCGCCAATTTTCAGTCTTACTTTGGCATCCCGAAAATGTGTGCTGAAAGTTGCGTGAAAGCAGGATTTAATGAATTTCCCAAGCTTTCCGGCAATAAAATAATTTAATTTCAGCCTAGTCAAGCATTCAGCTCCAGCTGAAGCTGGCTCATCATTAAAACGTCAAGAGGCTCAAAAAAGTGCGCAAATCTCCGCATAATTTAATAACATCAAAGTTGTGCGTAGGGGCCATGGCATATATATATATATATATATATATATATATAGGTAGCCAAAGTGGTTGCGTGCCGCATAATAAAATGTCAGACCGGAAGCAGGCACTTGCCATGGGCCTTAGTTAGCCAAAATTTTCGGCAGCCATTGCGTTCAAGGCGGCTAATCTATGAGATGTGCGACATCTAAGCCGCCAGCTTGAATATTTCAACATTAACTCCATTAAAGTCAACATTATGAATTTTAATTTTGTGCTTGTGACATAAGCTGTGTGTCACTCCCGCAAAAAAAAAGTACGTGCCAAACAACTAGGCTTAAGACGGGGAAAACAGGCGGGAGCTGCTCCTGCAGTGATTGAACTACAAAGTCGAAGCAAAAGCAGCCAGAGCAGCCAAGACAGCTGAAATGTGGGTAGGAAAAAACAAAGCCACAGATTTCCAGTTGAAATGCACAATTCTGGGTTAGGGCGCTCGAGTGCCCAGGGAACGTCTCGCCAATCGCCTTACAAGTGCAATGTCAATTTGTGCACAAAGGATGATAAGGATTTATGTCAAATGCTAGCGCTGTTTGAGTTTTGTGAGTTTTGCCAATATTTTTACAGTTGACTGCACTTCGCTCGAGTGAAAATAAAATGCCGCTTAAATTGCGGCTCCTTAAGTACCGTCGAGACAGGGACAGGGACGGAGTAGGAGACGGGAACAGGGCGGGGATTGCTTTAAAAAGTATCTGGCTATTGAGCGTCTGGGCTAAGCGTGGCAAGTTCTCTAAGATTGATTAACCCAACTGCTCTTTAGCTAATACATACTTAATAATATGCTCTAAAACTTGGAAACTTTTTCAATCGAACCAACTTTGCACTTTGCCAACTAACGGCTACTTAACTTATTAATTTCCCGTATTAACAACAATTTACAAGCGCTACTCATTAAAATTGCATGAACTTTTTCCGAGCGAATGCTATCAGAAAGCAATTTGATGAAAGCCCGAAACTGCCTTCAAAGCAACAGTACCACAAAACTCTCTTGAAACTTTGAAAATTCCAACAACAAAAAAGTATGTTTCTCCTGCTTTTTTTGGGATTCAAGATATATTTGGACTAGGAGCAAATTCAGGAAAACTAAAAATGAGCTGCGCACTGAATTCCTTAAAAAAAACTTTTACGATTGTTTGCAAAAATAACAAATCTTAGTCATTTAATTGTGCTCCTTAATGTAAGCTTTTAAATATTTCAGTAAGCTTTGTTCGCAAATAAAATTAAAAATAAAAGTAAGTAAAACTAATATATCTGTTTTCCTTCGTTGAAATTATTTTGGTTGCTTTAAATGACTGTAGCTTAAAAACTGCAATAGGATTTCAGATAATAATTTATACACTTTTTGTTTAAGTATTTATAGTACTCTACCACTATTCATTTTGGATACAGGGTATAAATTTAACGCAAAAAAACATTTGAGTTTTCGTGTAGCAATGGAAAAGTTAGCACTTTGATGCTTTACAAGTAGTCTGTGATTGTTTTTAAAATTATTTTTTTTTTTGTGTTTTTCTTTTTCTGTGGCATGCTTTTGGGCAGCCCACACAAATGCTTCGACATAAGTAGGAGACAGGCACAAGATATACAGACACTCTCAAATAGATACACAAGGGACACTGGCACAACCGAGGTAATCAGTTTGCGGTGTACAATGTGGACAGCAGACGAGGGGATTGCCAGTTTCTACTTTGATAGGAATCATGCTGAGTTGTGAAACGTAAAATTGAATTTACTTTGTGGGCCCGCGCTCACCCTTTTTGCCCGGCAACTGGCTCGACTCATGTGGCAGAGTTTTTCGGCGCATGCCAACAGTCGCTGTGGTGGGGCAGGGGCAACTTGCTGACTGGCCGCAGTCATAAATCATTAGGCATTTGGCATATGCAAACGGCTGGACGAGCCTCCAGACTTCAACTTCATGCCTATCGCTGTTATCGCTAATCCCAGCATTAAATTTGGCTTTAACTTTCATTACACTGTGATATCATACCAATTTGTGGCCATGCCCAAGAGTGTGCGCCGCCTGCTCCCAAAATTGAGCTGTATACGTTCACGATGCCCCACTGGCCCACTCTCTAACTTTCCCACTGCCCTTTGCCCACTTTAGAGACGACGCCGTCGGCTGCCACAACAAAGTGAAATTTGCTGTTCATGTACATTCATTGGTTTTGCAGCAAAGTTAATGATTTTGTTTTGGTGGCAAATTCATTGAAATTTATAACCCATGTTGTGTATTTGGTGTGTATTTGGTGTGTGTGGGATTCATTGTAAGCGGCTTAAAGTAGCCATCAACTCGTAAGTTACATTGAATTAAGTTGCCTTGTTTTTGGAATTGTCTGGATACAGTGGCTGTTGTTACTACTTGTGGCATGGTCAGGTTTGTTGCCATCTATTCGTATTTATTCAAATGTAATTAATTTGTGCAGAGCTCCGGCAATTAGTTGCCATGCCAGCCAAAGCTTGTGGCTAAAATAACTAGCAGACAAACCAAAACAACATGTATAGATACTCTTCGTTGTAAAACGGGAGAGAGCCAAAGGATGAATGCTAATTATGCTGCTCAAACTTTATAATATAATTATTTAATGGGCGTTCTTTTCTATCTGGGCAATTTATTAACTAAGCAACAATTCTACCATTTTTCAAACTAAATAAATATTCCATTAGCATGTCTAAAGCAGTTGAAATTAAACATTAGCATTATAAGATATTCAAACTATTTAAAGCCATTTTAAATGCATAAATTAAATGATTCTAATAATTTTGTATGCCCTTACACAGTATATACATTTTTTGACTTTTTATGTAGATCATGAAAAATAGCTAAACATATTGCAAATTGGGTAGTATCTTTATATTCCGATTTAACGATTAAAGACAATTAAAGATGTTCGTTTACAGGCTACTTCTAAGCAATTATGATGTTGTTATGGTTGTTAAAAACATTTAATTATCTGCTCTTATGTAATCGCATTGAAAATGCGTATTTGTATATTGTTTTATAAATATCCTGAAATTTACACATTTTAATTAAAAAATTTAAATATGTTAGTTTTTTTAATAACAGCGGTCTCTAAATTATTTGTATAACTTAGTTGAAACATAAAAATAATTCTGTAACCATAACTAAATAATTTGTTTCTTGTCTGTATCTATATAAAAAAAAAGAAAGAATCTATCTATAAAAAAAGTAATTTTCGCATCACAGTTGCTCAATAGCTTAACAGCTTAATGCCAGCTACAATATTAACGAAATCCGGTATAATTAATCCAATCCAATTTCGAACCTCAATTTTTCACAGTTAAAAATCAAACTCGTGCAATTTGTTACATTCACACGCAGCAGAAGCAAAGCTGAATTATACACATGAGACGCAAGAGGGAAGTGCGACAAGAAGAGTACTGAAGGGGTACTGGAGTTGGCAGGGAGGTGTGGTACGTGATCCACGCTAAAAGTTGAGCAAATAAATAGCAGTGAAATTTTATAGCACACTTGATAATTTGCGCAATAATTCAGCGCAGCTAATCACCACATAAATAATCTTAAGGACAGCGCCGCAAAACCCCACACTAATACCAACGCACAAGTAACTCAAAATATATATACATACATATAGCCAAGTCTACACAAAGTTTGTATAATAAGTAAATACTAGGACACTATGCAGTCGACAAAAATCAAATACAGGCACAACGACTTGAAGCTGGAATAGAAATGAAATAGAAACTGAGATTGGAATTGGTGTTGGTATTGGTGCTGGTGCTGGTGCTGGTGTTTGTGCTGCTGTTGCTTTTGCTGTTGCTGTTGGTATTGGGGCGAATGACATATATAGCGAAGACTTAGCGGCGGAACAAATAAAAGCGCCCAGAATCACCAAACAAAAACTCCTGAAATTGAGAACTCGGTCGAATGGAACGTGAGCGAAATTTTAGCTAACGAATGTTGACTTTAGCAAAGCACTAAAATCAAATAAAAACAATAGCTACAACAACAGCAACAGCCATAGCAACAGCTATAGCAACGCCAGCAGCAACAACAACAAAAACACCAGCACGAGTTAGATCAAACAAAATCAACAATCATTCTGCAAAAGTTGGCAAATTGATGAAGCCAAATGGACACGAAGCTGGCAATGGCCAAGTTTCGGTTCAGATGCTCAAACTATTTTGGGCATAATAAAAATTAATAAAAATTGTTGTGCTTTTAGCCGTAAACTTGTAGCGCTTTAGCTTTTAGCATTTAAGCTGAGTAAACAAACAAATAAACTAACACAGAGATAGCCGAACAAGCAACAAACAAACAAGAAACCAATAAAGTTAACTCGCCAGCTGGCACAGGCAGTCAGTCTGTCAGCCAGTTAGTCGGCCAACAATAACAAAAAACAACACAAATATTTAAGCGTTGTCGGATTGCGTATACGCTGCGTGTGCCGGCCATAGTATAACCCACAACACAAAATATATAAGTTAATGCATGCGATGTGTGTGCGAAATGTTTAAATTGCCGCCACAGCCATAATTTATGCCATTTTATAGTATACGAAACTTAAAGCGAACATTTACCAGCTGCTTGAAGACTTTGCGACGCCTTGAAAGCTCTTTAGTTAATATTCAAGTAGTTCTTCTTTTTAACTTTTTCTTGTTTCTTTGTCAATATTATTTTAGGTGATTAAGCTGTCACTTTGCTAGTTGTTGGCACAATATCAATCAAATGTTATCACTTGTTATATGATTCCTATTTTGTTTCTTATGTTGTACACTGATTAACGTTTCTCTGCGCTGGGACAATTTGTCGCAACGTGTCTGCCACTTTCACCACCAATCCGACCGTTAAATTCAACGTTCGCCACGCATCTACCAACTGATTTGCTTGCCACGCGTCAGATAGGCGAGGAGGCTGCACGCACTCAACTGGCCTCGTGTCTCGCCGCAGCCGAATCGACGCTCGCCTCGTTGCCGCACGCTCGTGCGCATCTCTACAACAATATGCCACACGAATCCTTGAATTCGGGCCTGGCTAAGAGAGCTCTTCGAAATTTCGTTGCTTGTGATAAACAAAACGAAGTTAACTGTGGTCATGGCTAAGAGAAGGTGAGCGACAGAGACGGATGGAGAGCAGCAACAACAGCTGAGCGTAGCACAGTTTGCTGATAAGGCGAGAATATCACGCCTACCAAAATATTGCTAACTGCGAACCAGAAAAGCGCTAGAAATTCCCAAAAAAATTGTCAAACAGTTGGATGTTATACACACATAAATTTGTTTATTTTTGTAAGGTTTTAAAAACTGAGAACAGTTTTGAATAAAAATAACCAACTTCGCTCATTTTCATGCGCAAGCGTAATGCCAATTTGGTAAAATACTGGCAAATACTGGGCACAGTATTGGGGCTTCACTACAGAGGATGGATGTGGGACGGATCAAAGCAAATATAATTCTTTATATATTTTTAAAATATATATTTCAACTTTAACTGTAATAAATTAATTGTTTTTGATTTTTCAAAATATTAGTCCCATTATATATATATATATATATATATATATTATTATATAATATTATTATATAATATTATTATATAATATATATTACTATAATATATAATGTTAAAGATTGATGATGGGCCATTTAACTGCGCTTGATCCCTATATGGTGATCACAGAGAGACTATATTAATTCTTATGACCTTAAAAATACTAAAGTTAATAAGTATCCTTTATATTATTTTTAGCATAGGTAAAGGTTAGAAGCGCATTGGAAGAATGTTTTTGGTCAGCTGCTTCTTTCCATAAGCTTTAAGCTTTTTCAGAATAATATTTTGGATTTCGAAGCTAAAGAGATGGTTGTGTTTTTCATCTTTGGTAGGTAGGTTGGAAGGCGGTCTGCTGAAAAAAAACTTTATTTTAAAAAGTTCATTAATTAAAGGTTATTAATTGTACCTTGGCCGAATTTAACAACACACAAAATTCTTCATTCTCGGACAACAGCTATTTCGCATTTATAACCTATACCCATAATTATTAATATACTTTATTTATTTGTATATGAATACACTTTAAGAAGTAAGTAAATTATATGCTTATTATATTAAATAGTAACAATGATCATTTAAGAGTCGATGTGATTAGGCGTTTACCAAGTGCAAAACAAATAACCTAATGCCCCACAATTCAATTTGATGAAGACTCCCACATTACCTTGGATGCCAAAAACCACTGAATGCCCAAATAAAAATGAGCTTGCAATATTCTCCGGCCATATATAAACAAATATGTATGTGTGTATATAATGAGCTGAAAATGTAAGCCAAAAGCCACAACAAATTGCTAGAGAGCCAAAGCAGTTGCTCATGCGGATTTTGATTTAAGGTTTTGCGCTGCTGCACTTATCGCGCAATTGATATTGATATAGAGCTGGGTAAAATACCCACATAAATACAAAAAAGCTGTTGTGGGATGAAGAGGCTATTTTATGGTATATGCCCAAGTCATATGCGGCATTCCAATGAGATAAAAGTTGTTTACAATATAGAATCAATAAATATATGTATCAGTATTTTTTTTTATATATAACAGTGTATGTGCTTGTTCGTGTATCATAGCAAAGTGCACATCATGATTTTATTAAATGGACTCTGATGTATTTATTGTCCGGCAGCAACGTGACTTGTGAATTGATTTCATTAAACGTAAAAAGTTAACAAAGCTCCGCGCGCTGCTTCGGCAACATTTTTGGCAGCGACTTGCTATATATCGCCATATAGATAAATATTTTCTTATGGCACTGTCCACATGCATCTGTGCGAGTTTGTGTCTGTGTATTGGCTTAAGGACATCTATCGTTAGTAACATCCGAGGCTCCAGCAAGCAGCAAGCAGCAAGCAGCATCAATGACCAATAGCAACAGCGGCGCACATCAAGCATAGAATATCAATGCGGTCAAGTGGATGACTATCCAGCTAAATGAGCAGCTGTGGGCTGTGGGCTGTGGTCTAACTGGCCAGCGGACTAACTAACTGAACGGACCGACTGACCGAGCTGACTGGCAGACTTTGGCTTTCGGGCATTTTGTTCGCCACAAATCGGCAAATTGTGTGTGTTGGCCAATTTTATTTTGTACAAATAATGATAATAAGCTTGCGGATTTGACGCACATAACGAAGATTAGCAACAGGCCAGACTGGGGGCCTAAACCAAGGACTCGGCGACGTCAATTACAAATATGCGTATGCCATGAGCTCAGCTGCTTAATTGAAGCCGCTCAACGTTGCCGTAGAGAAACTTTCAGCGAAATGTCCTTCGCCCACGTATTCGTCTGGCATTTAAAGGAGAAAACGTTTTAGACTTTGTTTTTTGTGTCCTTGCAATGCACAACGCAGAGCTTGCAAACAATTTTTATTAAATGTGCTTTTAATTGCCGCGCCGAGAAAGAGAGAGAGAAAGAGAAAGAAAGAGAGTCAGAGAGGGGAGAGGGCGCACGAAAAGGGGAGTGAAAGGAGTTTCAAGGCAATTCAACGTCATTCGTTGACATGGAAAACATTCGACATGAGTTCTTTCGAACCCACTTCAATTGCGCAGCTAACGAGGCGTATGCGCGATTTTTGTACGCTGGCTAATTTCTGCAACAAGTAGTGCGGACCAGAGGGGTGGCAGAAGGGTAGTAGCTACAAAAAATTATAAAAATAAAGTACAACTTCTGGTACTTACACATATGCATTTGTTAGCGAACACAGACCTTAAGCTTTATTCTTTGAATTGAGCAGAAGGGGGCTGCAGCCGCACCCACAAAATGTTGTTGTGTTTTTGTTGCTGCATTGTAAGTTGTCCCTTTTTATAAATGTTAGCGGCAAGAACCACTTACATGAGCCATTTGCATCATATTTCTGTTGTCATTTGTTGACATTTTACTTGCTTTGTGTCAGGGCGGCATGCCTTCTGTAAGTGCGAGTGTGTGTGTATGTGTGTGTGCGCGCTTATGCGTGTGTTATGTTTGACGTATACTTAATGTGCAGTCATTATTTTTCAAGAAACAAGCGCACAAGCAAACCCAGCCAGCCAGCCAGCCAGCCAGTCAACAAGAAAAACAACAGCAATCCTGGGTGCAAAGGCAAAAGGCAGCAAAGCAAATAAAAACGTTTTAGTACATAAAGAAAACCCGCCACGCCCACTTAATGTGGGCAGCAGCAAGTTGTGGACTAGCTGACTGACTGGCTGTCTGGGTGCCCGGTTCACCAAATAAAAATCAAGCAAACGCTGCACAGGCTGCCACATCATTGCTGGCCATTGTGCTGGCCTGTCTCGGGGCTTGGCTAATTGTTTGGGCCCATTCCATCGTTTCTTACCAATCAGTCGAACGAACACTAATTAATTATCCGGGCATATGCCACACCATATTGAAAGCTGATTTTTCGCTGATTTTTGTTTAACTTTACCCGCTAATTAGCGGTAATTTAATGGCCAAGTCTGCACCGCATAAAATACTTGACTAAGAGATAAATATAAAAGACTTTAGTCTGCGTAAAGTGAGCTATATTGCGCAAGCTGCAAGCTTATTTTATGATTTTATTTTTTTAATATTAACCATTTAATTTTGCACATAAGTCAACATTATATAAAGACCAAAGCAGTTGTAATCGATGGAATTGCATTTATATTGAATAAAAACTTCATATTAAAAGCAATATATAAGACGTATTTTTGTTTCTAGACTGAATTTGAACAAATTTTACCATTCTCTAGAGAATTTTGTGGACACAGCCGATTGTTAAACTCGACTAGCATATTATCTATACAAAATATAGTGTACCTTGTAAGATAAAACTAAAAATGTAATAATACACAACTATGTATTTTAGCAAGAACACAAGTTCCTAGAAATTTGAAATTTTGCTTAAATTACGATTAGTTGTTTTTTTTATTTCCAATTTGATAACAAAAAGAAAACAATTATATTTTCTTGTGGTTGACCCCGTTTTTCAATTCGTTACTTATTTCCAGCCAATTTGTGAAGTGACTAAAAACAAACCACAAGCTTTTTGAGCACCAGCAATTTTTTTCCACTCATAGCAATAGATTGTTTAATTTGGCACTTGAAACCACAATTACAGAACGTTTAAAATTCAATTGCGTGTGGCAATATTTACAGTTAAACACATGTCCAGCCAATAAAAAATATAAAATAGTAACGACATATAGATTTTTTTTTCTCGTTATTACTTAGCAATATTTATGATTTCAATTTAAAACGCAACTGTGATTTAGTGAGTTTGCCAAGTCGACGCGACATTTTTGTGCGGCAATTAACTAAATGACTGTCCCGACTTTTAGCTAATTTGGCATGGCGTCAAGCAGCCAAAGGCAGCGCTGCCAACTGGCGTCAACGCAGCGCCGCCATTTTGTTTTATTTCATACGGCTAGCGATGGCGCCGAAAAGCCGTTTGTAACCAGTTAGCTTTTAATTTTCCTTTTACTTGCAACCAAAAAAGTGCAACATTTTTTGCGGCGCCCACGACATGTTTTTTTTTTGTTGTCTTCCTTTTTGTATGTTATCTATTATGTGGCAGGCAAGCGAGCAGCAAGTCGATTTATGATTATGGGAATTCGCAACGCGTCGGTTATTAAGGTCCCCGTCGCTTATCTCGCCTGCCGCACATAACGCTAAATATTCGTCGGTGGGTCTTACACATTACGCAGCGCTGCACTCAAATTTCACACTTAAATAAACAAGTTCGAGCCGGCTGCTGGTTTGCACCCAGTTCGAGTTCTAGCTGGAGTCCGAGTCTAGGGCTGGCCGGGCCTGGTTTGGCCTGGCGCAGGCTCCTGGGTGCTTGGCCTACTTTTGTGCCCGCAAACTACTAACTGGCAAACACAATACACCCAAAACAACAACAACAACAACTCGAGAGTGGGGACCATATACGCATAAATTGAACAATGCCCTGCTCCTTATGCCGCTGCCGCTGTAGCTGTAGCTGTAGCTGTAGCTGAAGCCGGTGCTGATCCTGTGCTATGGGCTATGACACGGCACAAAATGCGCCACATGTTATGAATGTTACTGGGCTGGTCAGGGCGTGGCGGCGATTGGGCGTTAG
The DNA here is from genome assembly GCA_004149465.1 of Drosophila nigromelanica. Lineage (NCBI taxonomy): Eukaryota > Metazoa > Arthropoda > Insecta > Diptera > Drosophilidae > Drosophila > Drosophila nigromelanica. The sequence continues at coordinate 140,219 of SCDS01000254.1, read as the reverse complement.
AGTGTTGGCCCGGCCGGGGGTTAACTTGCTTAAAGTGCTTTTACTACGCTTAATTCGCATAATTAATTTTGTTAGTAAACTTTGGGCTAATACATATTTTTCCACTGGTGATGCGGATGCTGATCCTATTGTTGTTCATCTTATTGTTGTTCTTGTTGTAGCTGTTGTAGTTGTTGCTAATATTTCGCTCCGCACACAAACACATGCACATGCACAAGGCTGCAGGCTGCTCTTTATGTGCTTGCCATTTTATGTTTATTCATTGAATTTATGCCATTATCGTTGCCTACTTTGCGGCGCCCCCAGCCAAGCTGCTGCCATAAATGCAGGCGCGCGCGTGTCAGCGTGTGTGTGTGTGTGTGTGTGTGTGTGTTTATGTGTGTGTGTATTTGTGTGACTGAGTTTTGCCCGGCAGGCCAGGTAATTGCAGTCGTGTTTTGCAATCATAGCCGTGCATAGTTTGCCAGGCACTTTATGTTCAATACACACACACAGCTCACACGCTGGGATGTGTGTGTATGTGTGAGTGTTGTGTGTGGGCTTGTATCTGCCAGCGGCATAATGGCGGGTGGTAAGCGTTTATTTACTTTATTACTGCATATTTGCATGCAGGCCGAAATGTGCGTGGATTATTAATGTGTATGTGTGTGTGTGTGTTTGTTTTTGGGCCTTGTCCGCTGCTTGGCAGATGGAAATTGTCTGTTAACTGCCATTGCTAAGCAGTGTGTATGTATGTGTGAGTGTCAACTTGACCAACACTAACCTGCACAACCTGCTGCTCGCCGCAGTCGGCAGCCATGACTTGGACATTTGCTGGCTGCTTCAAACTCTAACCCGCTATCAACAGCCGCCAGTCGTGTTAGCTGCTATTTAGCACTGACTATATACGGTAGCTGATTGACAATTGGCAAGCAGCATTTGCATAGAGACTTCAAGGATGTGTCCAAACGCGATAATAATAGATTGTGTGCTTAGGCTTAACATACTGATTATGAAAACTGATTACTGAAAACTTTACATAGGTTAAGAGATTTTAATATACATATATATATTCGTGTACACCCGCATCAGATAATGTGTTCAGATTTATAGCATATAGTATACCAAAACGATATTCTCAACAAAAACTGCAATTTGCAACATATATTAATATTGTCTAATTTTTTTGAATTTTTAAATAATTTTGTGCACACACTGGCTTAAATGTCAGAGGTCACAGTGGATATAGAAACAAATTACTAAACAAATCATTTAGTAACCTAATTAATTGGCAGGTGGCGGGGTAAAAAGCATTTAATTTATTCATGGCACCGGAACGCTCGAACTGCAAAACACCAAAGACAACATACATAATTAGCGCATAAATTAGGCACATACACACGCACACACACACACACACACGCTCACACAAACAATCATCCATGTTTACGTATATTGAAATAAATCAAGTCTAACGAAATTGGAGTTCTGCCTACTTTCAGGGCACACACACACATGTGTAAATATATAAGTTGAAAATCACGCGAAATTAATCAATTTTGGGCATGGTAAATGTAAATTTAATAGTCTGCAGTATAACCAAACAAAAAACTCAATTTGTACGCGGCGTATACTTAATGCAGTGCAATTTCAGCGCATTAAAAGATTGGCAATACGTGTGAACAGTTACAGTGACATTATTGTATCGCATTGGTAGGCCTTACAAGAACTTCGACTGGTATTTTTTAATTATGGTTCCCGTTTAAATCGTTACCAAATTGGTTTCTGGCGCTGACGGGCATATCCCTGGCCAATGGCAACTTGCGGACGCTGCAATTAATAATAGAGCTGGACAAATCCGCAAATAAAGTGTAAAGTGAGGTAGAAATGGATTAAAAAAACAAAACCAACCAACTGATACGAAACACAATACAAATGGCTTCTACTTGGGTAATTTTTTAATTTAATTGCATTAAAATACAACTATAAAATGCATAATATATGTATATATATGTATATACTTATATATATAACGTAGGTAAACAAGTGTTTACTACATGTATATATGAGTTGGTCGTGAACAAGAATTTTTTAATTAAAGCACCACAACTGACAGTTGACAGAAGCGCACAAAAAGCATTGTACAAGCCATATAATTTATTTAAAAATGAATAGCTTTAATGATTAATGAACGGCTTATGCTTGAATTATGCACATCAAAGACACAACACCAACTAAAAAAGCTTTTCTTCGCACACCCACTTACTCTTACCACTATATCGCCGCAGGGCTACAACGTCGACATCTATGTGCATAAATTTGTCGCACTGCTCGGCCAAAGACACACGCCCAGCCAAAAGTTTCAAGTGTCTGGCGACTCGAGAGAGTTGTCTCTCTAATTGCCATTTGGCTGTCACATTTAGCTGGATTTACATATGCATACATTTGACATTATTATTTCAAGTTGGCCGTTGGCAGCTAAGCCACTGCCACGCCTACTGCCCTAACTGCATTCCAAACTCCAAGTGAACGTGTGCGTTTTATTAATCATTTGCTTTAAGCCCGGAACTTATGCAAATTAGCGGGATCGCATTAAATGCACGCAAATTTGTGGCAGTCCTTTACCCGTTGCTAATATTTACGACCCCAACCTCTACTCCATGTAGTCGTTTATCAGTGTAACTGCAGGGACAGCCATAACCCTCAGCCTGACTACCTATTACCTAAGTAGAGAAAGATTCGACATTTGCTGATAAACAATAATCCATGTAATGGTCGCTAGTCTCACCATTTGAACTTAACATATTATCTATAACAGCCAGCTTCGAGTCATTTGCGCGTTTTTGCCGCTACGATAAAACACTTGTAGCAGCTACCTTCTGTCTGATCTGCTCTGGAAATCTTTATAAGCCGCAGTGGCCCCAGCATAAATAAATATTTGATATACATATTTGAAATTTAAAAAAATTGTTGTTTGCATTTGTTTTTGTTTTTCGTGGTGATTTTCACGATCGAAGATCAAGGCTTGGAGGGTAATGAATGCGATAGTCACGCTAGTTCTTGTTATAGATTCTGTAGGGATCCTATGCTGGCCGAGACATACATCTTACATTATTACTTGAAGCTGGCTGTTGACAGCTAAGCCACTGCGACGCCTACTGCCCTAGCTGCATTCCAAGTTGCAAGTGGCCATGTGCATTTTATAACACATTTGATTAAAGCTCACGCAAATGTGTGGCAATCTGTTGTTGCTAACATTAACAGGCTGAGCATGCAAAATAAAGTCGTTTATCAATGTAGCTGCAGGCTTCTGCAAAGTACAAAATCCTTAGCCCAACTCCCATTACCAATCTAAAGAAACAATCGGGCATTGTTCATAAACAATAACCCATACACAGATACCATACAGTAAAAACAATAATTTTCTTGCTGGCATAATACTAAGCTGCTTTGGCAAGAAAACTGTATGAAATCTTCTTTTGTCAGCATTAAATGTAAGAAAATAATTACGTTGGTTGCAACCAAGTTAACAATCTTAACCACTTCAGCGCCTCACTTTACATTTGCTTTGAAGATCATTAAAGTTAGTGTTAAGTCTGTGCAAAGTAGTAGAGGCAGCTAAGCAAATTATATATAACAACAACATATAACAACACAACTGTTCTATCGAATTGTTACAATTCGTAGACTTCAGTAGACTATATTAATAAAATTAATTAAAATATATGTAGTTAAGTACGTTGCACTGTTTTGATCATGTAGTAAGAAAAATTGAAAGTGTGTATGCCAATCTATAAATAACGCGTTTTTTAAATCAGGTATTAAGTTAAAGTTTTAACAAACAATACTTTGAGCCAAGTCACAAAATCCACCATCGCGGAATAAGAGTTGTGGCGCAGCCTAAAAGTATGAAACACTTTTCGAATTGTTAACTTAGTTCGGGTGCCGTGCGCAAGCAACTAAATTAACACTAATTACAACATAATAACTATAAAATTGCAAAGACAAGTGCTCCAAAGACTCAACAGCTCATTGCCGGGCACTTGGCACTCAACAGTCCGCCAGGCCGTGGAGCCGCGGAGCCGTGAAAGCCAAAGCCAAAGCCAGAGCCATAACTAGAACCAGAGCCAAAGGCGAGCAGCCAAGTCAAGTTCTTGGCTGCCACCGTCTCTGACCGGCTGGTCGACTGCCCGCCTGGGGCGCAACAACTACAAAAACAAGCACAAAGGCAAGCACACAACACAGCGAGTGCAAAACATGATTAAGAGTGAAATATTTATTTGCACCACTTGAAGGCGCGCCACGGCAGCGCCAACAATTAGAAGCAAACTAGCATCCAACCCTCCCGCCTCCCCTCAAACTCAACCCCGACCGCAGCCATGTACCACTTGAGCCTAGAGGCAACGGCAACACGGCTTAAACATGTAAATGGCTGCGCCAAGGCCGCAGGGCAGGAGGGAGCGATGATTTAATGGCTGCTAACGCGCAAAAAGGGAAGGCGATTTTGCAACAAGTGCAGCTTGTGGCAAGAAAGTCAGTGAAACAAGAGATGTGAGGCAAGTAGACATGTCGGCAAAGTTGGAAATTTAAAGCTTAATTTAATTACATTATGAGTAGTTGCTGATTATCAATTTGTGTATAAAAATGTCCATACAGAATGTGTCCCAATATTAAATGCAATGCTTAATCTAAGTATTCCTCCTCCTCGTCAAAACCATAGCCAAACTCGTCGTCTTCGTCGCCAGCGCCTTGGTTCAGCATATCCTGCAGCGTGGCCTCTGGCTCCGGCTCTGGTTCGGCATCCACCTCATCCGCCTCGGCATCGTCTTCCAACTCATCTAGAAGAGGAACGAAGATGCAAATTAAATATGTGTTAGATATAACCACACAGCCTTGAGCTCACCTGGTTCTGGGGCAATCTCTGGTTTGGCCTCCAGCGGCTCCTCGGGCTGACTGACAGGCAGCCCCGCCTCCAACTTGACGCGCTTTCGACTAGGTCCTGGCATATCGTAGTTTGGTTTGCCGCGACTACTTTTGCTCGTAACGGGTCCCTCTTCCACAATGACGGGCGTCTGTTGCAGCTCCTCCAATGTTTTGGGCTTGACCGGGTTTTCTGCTGACTCGTCCTCGCCAGTAAACGCGCCCATGCCTTCTGTGAGAGTTTTTAAAATGTCGTAGTTGATTTTACTGGATATCTTTTTCTCTTGCAGCATCTTCTCGATGGCCTCGCCAGCGGTGGAGGATGGTCCGATGACCTTTCGGCGCGGCTTGCGCTTCTTCTTTTCGGGCTTGCCTTCCTCGCGCTCCTTGGCCAGCCGTTCCTCACGGTCTTTTTGCTCGCGCAGAAACTCGGCATTTAAATTCTGCCACATGTTTAGCTTGGTGTCCGCCTCCTCCTCCGTCAGCACATATTGATCCAGCTCCTCATCATTCAAGTCGTCAACGAATAGCTCCGTCTCCATTGGCTGCTTCGCACGCTCCACATCCTCCAGCTCACTTGCGGTAACACGGCAAATGGCCTCGATGTCGGGACGCAGCCCCTCAATCACCGCGCGGGTCATGACTGCCGGGGGCTTAGTTTCTGTGTCTGTGTCGGTGTCTTCGTTGTTTACAATGATCTCATTGATAGCCTCCGCATTGGATGCCTCAATGAATTGTCTGGACTCCTGCAGTTCAAGTTCATTTTCTGAGATCTCATTGGATCGACTTGCGTGTGCAGACACCTCCTTATTGCCTTTGGTCGCCTTGCGCAGCACGCTCTCCGTGTATTTTCCGATATCCTTTTCCAAATGCGCATCGATTTCCTTCTGAAGCTCAGTCAGCTCATGTATGCCCATCTATAAAAAGAAAAGGAATTAGATACAATATTACATGATTTTTTGACCAAAAAATTCAACAAATATTGGTTTTCCATAATGCACATATCAAATCATAACTAAAATGCCATCAAACGTGAAAATCGGTTTAGTTTTGACAAAGTTGTGGGAGTTTGAAATATGGGAGCTATGGATCCGAGCACTTTACATGTCAAAATTGTTTTAAAAGCTAGTCACCATTGCACAAATTACAAAATACCGAAAAGAAAGAAAGTATCTATATTGTGACAAGGGGATTGGGTGTACTCACATTTTGGATGAGTTCGCGATCTTTAATACGCGCCGCTTTGAATGAGGGCGGGTCCTGTTCACGCTCCAAGTCAACGGTCATAAACTCTTCTAGCGTCAAGCCACCCGATGGCGTATCGGCGAACTCGGTCAGGCGCCTGCGTAGAGTGGACTCGTGTATTTTCACCACACCGATGACGTCAGCAATCGTGCGACTAAATTCGTGCATGCGCGCAGCAATCAATAATGCTGATAATGGAATATACAGCAAAAGAAATGATGTAGATCCAATTTGACCGACTTCGAGGACAACTAACCTGCGCCGCACAGTCCTGTGGGTCGACGTCCTGAGTGCATGCAGTCCTTCTTCATGCGCTGCACAATGCGCAGCGCTGTCATGGACACCTCATGGGTCTTGGGCCCAAGTTGCAGTCGATTCGCGAAGCGCATGATGTACAGACAGGGATCTGCAAGTGCGATTAAATGATGCAACAACAATGTAAATAAATAACAAGTGGTTCGTTTTGTTTTTGTCTGTCCAACCTCATGGCCAACACAAATTGATAACAGGCCGCAACAGAAGAACTTGTTCAGCGACCTTCAACGCGACTCTAAGCAATGAAATCGAAAATAGCCAATAACCGGCCATGCGACAGCCGAAAAGCAAACTTGAACCCCAGCGCCAAGACGATATATTTATTTTTTTTTTTTTAATTCATTCAACTTTTACAAGACGCTGGCATTGAGCGCAGTCACGAAAGAGCGAACCGAGGTAGAGAGAGAGAGAGCAAGCGAGTGAGTCAGAAAGAGAAAGAGAAAGAGTGAGAGAGAGAGAGGCAGTTTGTTATTAAATAGCATGCGATAGATTTTAAAGCTGTAGAAATATTGCGCATACGTCACATTGTATGAAAGATGTATTGGCTACAAATTTAATTTATTTATATTTGCCTTTTAAGCCGGTAATTTGTTCTACTTGGGTTGAAAAATGAATTGTTGGCAAGTCAACAAAAAGGTGACGCAGCCACGCGTAGTAATTAGTATCTGGCCAAAGAGACAACAAAAACAACGAAAGCCACCAACAAACATGCGTGGCAAATAAGCTTTGCACAAAACATACTGGAAAATCGAAATAATGTGCGAAAAGAGTGCAAAGAGCACAAACAACAACACAAACATGAAAAGCAAATATTAAATACAAAATACAAAACACAAAATCCACAATGCACGTAGGCAACCTTGCGGCCAACAGCGCCAAGCGCGACGGTGTTAATATTTAACAAGCGTGTGACTAAATCCACAGAGGGGGGGATGTTAAAGGGGAGGGGGCATAAGTTAGGCCCAATTGGCCATCAAATCTAAGCTTCAAATTTGCATTTAACAATACAAATACACATTGAATTGTCGAATTGATACGCACAGTGGAACAGTTGATATATGTGTATGTATGTGTGTGTGTGTGTGTGTATGTGTGCAGTCACATTAGCCTTCTGGGCAAACCCTTCAGCTTTGACAACTTGACATACTGAGGCGGCAGCTGTTAAACGTCGACGGCAATTACAAACCCAACAACCCCCTTGTCGGGGGGGTTGCCCCAGCAAATGTGCTCGAAAAAAATATTTATTAAACCCTAATGAATGCGCATATTTGAGGCAGCCCAGCCCCGTCTAAGTTCAGTCCGGCAGTGCACGACCCACTCATGCAACTGCCGAGTGGTTCCACTTGAAAAATGATGCTGTTGTCGCTGCTGCCACTGCATTGACCCTTCTGTGCAGCATCCACTCATTGAGCAGCAGCTGTTGCAGTTGCTGGACCCACTGTTTGACAGTTGCCCGCAGCGGGTGTGAGTGTGTGGGTGGTGTTGGTGTTGGTGTTGGGGTGGGTACAGTGGCCACGGTGTCTGCTGCTGCTAATGGTTTCTTAATGTTTCCCTGTCCGCCAAATTGCGCTCATTGCAGGAGCAGCAGCAGCCAGCAGTAGCCAGTAAAATTATTATTATTTAAACTTTATTTTTGCGTTTGTCATGACAGCAATTATCGTTTTGGGCGTGTTACGCAACACCCCCCACCCCTCTGTCGTACCTCCCTGGCTGCTTGCGGCGAACACTTTGTTGCCCTTGCAAAGTGCCAGCAATTTGGACGACGCTTTCCCAAGCTCAATTAACTCTGATCTGCGGCTTAATTGCTATTTAATTTAGCCACGATTAATTATTAACTAGCATTGTGCTGCGGTTTGTTTAAATATTTGGAAATAACTGAACCCACCAACCTTCAATATCTGCATTTTATCTCAATCAATTAACAACAAATTAAGCGCAGCTAACAAAATTTGAATGCCAAGCTCTGTGAATGGATTCGACATATAACAAAATAACTAAAATATATATCAGACTGAATATAAAACAAGTCTTAAATGTCAATCAAATTCCAGAGTATTAGGATAACCAGAACATTTATCAATTGATTTTACCTTTAATATAAACAATATGGATTTGTAAACAAAAATAATAAAATGTTTTTTGCATATACATAATATTATTTCCTTATGCGTAATTGTGCACACAATTTGTCATTAAATAAATATGTACATCTTTACAGAGCAATCGCTTAACGCATTTCTTTACCAAATCTTCTCTTATTTTACTGCTAGTGCCGCAAGCTTTGGTTCAGGTTTTAAACATGTATGCAAAAGGGTAAAAAAAATATAAAAATTAACGCCAATCAAATCTGAGCATAAAAATCAAATAGAAATAGTAAACAACTTTTAATTCACACTCTACAAATAATCAGAACAAAATCAAATTCAATCAACGAATCAAACAAAATTATCGCATGCGATAAACGCATATATCAGGTGTCTCCCAAGCAACTCGTCCATCCCAATCGCCGCTCGCAGCCGATATACCTGAGAAACACCTGAGCGACGGCGACGGCGCGTTGATCGTCAAGAAGCTGCCGTGTTGCTGTCGTCGTGTCATTACAAATTCGTTCGTTGACTCGCGAACAACTGAAAGCAGCAGTCGCAGCAGCAGCAGCAGCTCCGCAGCAGCAGCAACAGCGATCGACGACGCGCATGCGCAAAAAAAAATACATGTAAACAATTTCTTAAAAAATAATTTTTTTAAATAGTTAATTGTTGTGTCTGTGACTGAGTTTGTTTTTAAAATTGTTTAAATGTTATTAATGACAATGTGCGCGTTTCACTGTTGACGTTTTAATTTATGTGCAATTGAGTTGAAAGCCGGCAAAGTGCGTGCAAAAAATACAAATAAAAAAATCTAAAAGCAAACAACAAAAACTTCACATAGACGTGAAGTGCAATGCAATTAAAAAACCTAAACACAAAAAATAAATATAATAAAATCACAAGTTTAATTACAATTTCGCCGGTTATATTTTATAATAATTATCTCGCAGCTCTCACACACACACTCTGTCTCACTCTCTCTCTCTGTCTGTCTTTCTATGTGTCTTTCTTTTTCGCTCAGCACTTAAAGCAGACAGATAACTTTTCCGTCTTGCCTGTTGACGCATTTTATTAATATTTATGTGAATTAATTTTATGACGTAAATGTACAATAAATACAACAAAGAAGTGGGACGAATCTATTACAAGAAGTGTATAATCTAGCCAGGCTGAAAAAAAAACTGGGCAAAGAAAGTGCTAAAAATGTGTTTAAACAGTATTCTCAATCCGTATTCAGAAATAAGCTGATGCCAAGTTAAACAAAATAAAGTCCAAGTTATGTCCCAAGTCGTACGAGCCGTATATTGAAATGTACAAGTAACTACGCTGTTCTGTACAATGCGCAAACAAAGTGTGCCAAATGATCTGGCATATTTTTGACAACTCATTGATTGGTCATTGTGAGTCCCCTCTTCGAAAGCCACTCGAATCTAATGAGTAATTACTTGTACTGTCTCAATAATACTTAAAAATTTCTGCCGACCTCATCACAGAAATTTAAGTTTGAATAATATGTTCCTTATTATATACTTATTTGCATTAAAATAATAATTATACAAAAATAACAGAAATACTGTACAAATCAAAACTTCTGAGTATTTTTCCAATCTCATCCCATTATAATTAATTTCTCTGAAATAATAAAACTAGACATAATATTTTGCATGCATTTCCATTAACATTTTTATTTTGATTAATACTTTAAAATCAGTCTGTCTGAATCCCAAATTGCATTACAAGTTGAATGTATACACATTGTTAGATAATATAAAAATATTTTCTTATTTTCATTTACTTTTCTTAGCACGCTGCATGTAATTATTAACCCTACGCTGTAATTTACAGTACTTAATTATGAATAATTTGTTAAGGTGTTTTTGTTGATACTTGATAGTTTTAGTAACGGAAATTGTAAAGAAGCCGCTTGGACAAACAATTCCATTTAGTTTGCGCTTGAAGCATCACCAACAACAACAACAGCAACAGCAAATAGGAACTGCCCCACCCCTTGCTAAAACCACAAAAAAAAATTAAATAAAACAAAATAAAGCTGTCTTTATATTCTCGTTTGCCGAATGGTGCTCATTGAAATTCCATTTGAGAAGCGCGCGACTTGAGACATGAATATTTAAATATTAAATAATACGAAAATAGGAGAGGGAAAAAACAGTTTTTTGGTCAGACCAAAAACCTGATGACAATTCCACATGGCTATAGAATATCGAAGCGTTTTAGAAATTGAGCAAATAAACACACAAAAAACTTGAAAACTGGTTTTCGGGCCACAGTTAAATAAGATAAACAAATATTAGATATCATATATTAAATATATAAAGACTGTCACAAGAAGGCAGAAACATAAAAATATGCGAATCACTTCAAGTTCGATAAAGAACTTAAGCGCATTGTGTGGGGGATTTTTGGGCTTATTGTGAAACACTTTTGAAAGACCTCAAGAGCTAAACAAAAGTACAAGAAAAAATGCTAAGTCGGCAAGTCATTAGACAAAATGCAACATGACTTACCAAAAAAAAAAAAAAATCTATGTATACATAAGTATACTTGTATTCACATGCATGTAATTGCATATAGATAAATATTAAAAACGAGTAGATTGTTGTATGAATAGAAAAACTGCACACTAATGTCTATAAAACTATCTGCAAATCAAAGCGTCTAAACCGCAAGGCCCAACTGACTAACTGACTGACAGACAGACAACCCCCAACCGACCGACACCTGACTGCCTGACTACCTGACTGCTTGAATGATTGCGAAACCACCTAAGGGCACTCGAAACGAGGCATAAAGTAATTTGACAACACCTAGGAGATACACAACAGATTCAGGCGTCAAAAATACAACTAAAAGATGAGTTAACATCATAATGACGATCAGCAGATACTCTGTGTAGTTGTATGAAATTAGAGTTCTACTTTAGTTTAATTTAAACCTGATAATGTATTATTATATTGCAGAAGTGAACAGGAAAAAGTGATTTTAGCTTATTACACAATGTTTAAAAGAACTCCAGAAAATTGCGCAATTATTTCCATGTACAGCATTTAAATATATGGATATAGTATTTAAGAAAAACACTCCATAAAAGCTCGAAGATTATAAATGTATTAGCTACTGTTATTATAAACAATTGTAATTATACCCTGAACACAATCAGGTTAAATAAAAAAAAAGGTATAATAGTCTTGTACAAATGTATGTAAAAGGCAGAAGGAGGCATCTCAGACCCGAAAAAGTACTCATATTCTTGGTCAGCATCACTTGCGGAGTCAATTTAGAGTATGTGTGATTTTGTATGAATGAAATAGATGTAACGACAGCTCGCAACTGAATTCAAGATATCTTCTAGTCGAGCACTCCCGACTAGAGCAATCTTACATGTTTTTGTTTTTTTTACAATCGAGAAAAATACATTATACTAATTTCTGTATTTATAGAAATGATAGAAATAGCACTTAAATTATATATATTTAATATCCAAGCGGTTGCATTTAAGCAACTGATCAACAAAAATCCCAGAATCGTATAGATACAGTGTTTTTCTTAGCCAAAGGCCATAGAAGTTAGTGCTTTTTAAAAATAGTTGGATTGTAATTAATAAAAAAATATATAAAATAAAAACACATATAAGTTTTTCAATTATAAAAAAAAAACGAAATAAAAGTGAAAAGTTTATAGAACAGGTGTATGTATTAACCGGCGGGTACAATCTATAAACAACATAGAAAGGCAAAGAGATATTTGCTTGAAATATATATTCAAAAATGTTATTTTGATTTATTATTTACTACACCATTTTTACCAGAGTAATCATCGTAGAATCATAGTTATTTTGTCCTACAAACCTTACAGCACAGTTGCAGTACCCCTTTTTATTGTGCAAAACGATCAGACAAGCTCCCATAATTAAAGCACAAAATCGTCAAATCGCTAAATCAACAGCCACGTGAGCGAACGGCTTTTCGTTGCGATGGCTTAGATTTATTGGCCAAGCATTTTACATATATGTATATATATATATATATACATATATATATATATACATATATACATATATATATATGTTGCTGCTCTCTAGCTTTTTTTTTTGGGGTAATTCGAGTTGCTGCTCTCTGTTATATTTTGCTAATCAGCAAATGCGTTGCGATTGCAAAATTGTTTTGAAAATGAAAAATGCAACGAAATATATTTTTTAAAGTGGACAGTAAACTGAGCAATGGTATAATGAGAAAACAAAAGACATGACCAAACTCAGCAGCTCCACTAAGCCAACAAATAAGCCACAAAAAGACAACTCTTCACCATTTTTTTTGTTTTCTTGTTTTGTCTTTTCTTTTCTTTTGCATTGTACGCGTGTAATGAGGAAATAAAAATCGAAAGTGTTACGCGGGCGTTGTTTTGGGGTCTCTTTGGGGTCTGGGTCTGTCCGCTTCTCATGTCTGTCGTCTGTCCCTTGCGGTCTGACCCGGCACGGTCAAAGTGGGTCGACATTTGCAATTAAAGAGCCAATGAAAAATTTAATGAATACATCGCCCGAGCAGCGGAGCTAACAAAATACATAAATTAAGAAAAGGGCGCGCAAAGTTAATGCAAGTGGCAAATTTTAAAATGCGCTTACAAAGTGCAAAAACCAAAGCGGAACACAATTTAACCAAGAACTGACTACGAAATGTGCATAAACAAATGGAAACAAAATAAAGCCTAAAGCTGATGAATACTGAACGTGACTCGGTTGTCAAGCCGTGAAATGCATTTCGAATAAATTGCAAGTGTCTGTAGCAGACGTCTGATTGTCATATAGTATATAATAGATAATAGTATATACTATAAAGTATATAGTACATCAACAAGTATATAGTATGGCTTAGGATAATCTATAGCCAAAGAGTTTCTGTCTGTACCTTTTGTAAGTTTTTGAAATTGCAGTGTTCAACTCAGCTTGTCGTTCTGATCAAAAATATATATACACTTTATGGGATCGGAGATGCTCTCTTCTGCCTGTCACATACATTATTATCGATTATACCCTTTTAAGCCATTTTCAATGGCTCCTTCGCACTTGAGCTACTATGAACCTAGGCACAAATTTCTTTTTTTTTTTCAAATTGATCACTTGGTTGGTAACAATAATATTTTTCAATAATTTAAGACATTTTAAGTAACTAAAAATAATTATACTCGTGTTGGTTTGTCTGAAACCATATCATAATTAGTTTCAAGATCAAGCTCTACAAAGTTCAGTCAGAGAACGGCTAAGCTATCATAATCAAGAGATCTACAAATTCTGCCCCGGAAACAATCACATGCCAAAATTTCATTAGGTGCCAACAAATTATTTGTTAGATTTGTGCTGGGCGGTGTTGATTTTTAAACGCACCTCCGCGCGCCCCCTCCACTGGCAGTCAGCGTGTCGATCGTCAGTGGCATGACACCACAAAATCTGTTGTCCAGTGTATGCGTGTGTGTTTGTTGTGTCGCCGTTTTGTTTTGGTTACGGACTTCGCATTGCTGCCAATTAAAAGTAGCCGCTTGCATAATTTTCACAGCCTCGCATTGCGGCGGCTAATGTGGATTCTCCCTGAAAAAAATGAAAGCGAATTGCGTGGAGATCGGATAACATGAGAGCAGAGCGACCCGAAAAACAAAAATCCAAGGCCGAGCCGCCGGACTTGTTAACTTCCTGTAGCTAATCCAAAAGCGACAAATGCGTGTGGAAATGAGTATGAAAATGGGAAGTGGAAGTGAAAGTGCAACAAAGAAACCGCAAATCGAGATTTGGGGTTAGAGAGACAGGCAAAGTTAGGCACAGAGAAGAGCAACAGTGTGAGGTAGAGAAAGAGAGAGTGTGTGCGAGTTCACTGACTGTAATATCATATTATATAATGTGACGCTTTCAGTTGCAGCGCCAGAGCCGTGGGAGTCGGGAACGAGGAGCGTGCGTTTCGAAACATGCCAAATGTGGCTGGGATGATGCTACGAAGATGATCGAGGCCTTTGCAAACCATCTGAGCAGTCATCTAGGACGTCATCTTTTCTACTGGGCGATCGATACGACGACGCCAAGAGGCGTCAACGGCGCCAACTACGGCCTCAATCTGCGTCTCTCCGAGCTAATTAATAAATTTCACGGTCCCCTCGAACGGGGCGTGCAGGTGCTGGACCATCTGTTAACGCTCGAAGAGGACGACTTCGCCGGCCATTGGGGCAGCGCCTATGCGCACAACTATGAGCCGGAGTACGCGGCACGCGTTCCGGAAAACGAGGAACTACCGCCGCCCGAGCGAGAACTGGGTGAACAGCAGCAACGCCAGCGCAACAGTACGTATTGGGCATATGGGGAAAAATTGTAGGAAGCTATCAATTGAAAATTTGTTGGCCCAGAGGTCAACAGCATTTTTTGTTGTTTTCTTTTATGGCTCAGCCGGCTGCACACAAGCAGAAACTGGTTTTGTGTGTGTGCGTGTGTGTTGAATGTGTAAAAATTGGTTGTGTGTGGCTGTTTTTTGTTTTTTTTGTGTGCTAAGACATCAACAAGCCTTCAGCTATGACAGCAACGATGAACAAATAAGCAACCAAATCGATTTCAAGTTCAAATTTTTGGTGGTCATATTAAATATGCGCAGCCCAGCAGTAATCAATAGCTATATTCAACACAAAATATGAGTCAAGTTTAAAAGCTAAAAGCATGAACTAATATGTGGACATGATGCTGTCTTCGATGCTGCTGCCGCTGCTGGACAAGGCTGTGGTAACGTTTGGGTCGCACGTACGCATTGACGATTTTTATGGGGCAGCACAAGTGCGCGAGAGTGCGCGCACGGCGTATCAAATTGGCATGACGGAAATACATATTAGCCGCGACCATGATATAATCAATGAAATGCGGCCCAAAGCGCTTGCGAAACCTACGTAAAGCCAAAGCACATTAAAATTCAGCTAATTCGAATTCAAAACACGCGCGCACACAGCTACTAAGAAGCTGGCTGCTATGACACAAGCCAGTAAAATGCATCGCTGTTGTGAATGTTGTGTAGCTTTGCATTACCAATCGACTTACCACCACTGTCTATCGGTTTGCCTATTTACAAGTTCTTTTAAGCCGATATACTTGTTTCACATTTAAAATGACATTAAAAATGTCGGCTATTAATTAAAAACAAACTGCATGCACATAATTTAAAGTAAAATCGGAGTACCCACGAAGCGTTATTGTCAAACAGGCGCCTCGCGAAATTTTCCATTCTCCGAATCGCTGTGCAAACAACAACGCAAACACATAAAACGTAGTCATGGCCAGTGGCAGTAACAGTCATAATAATAGCAATAATAGCAGCAATAACAACGCCTTGAATCGATTTTCGTTAAAATCGACTAGTAAGCGTAATCAAGAATCTATGTCACATTCTCAGCTTAATGGTGGCTGGATAAATGGTAAGAAAAGTGTCAAAAACACAAAAGAGCAGGTGCGTCGTCTGTGTACGTGCACTTATACATGTGTGTGTGTGTGTTATTGATTTTCCACAAAGCAGGCGACGACTGTTGTGGTATGTGTGTGACAGCAAATGGATGTTTTCTGTATTTTGTTTATAAATATTTACTTTTTGATTTGTCAAGTTCTCCTGTACTAAAAACACACGATTTCAACATTTAAAAAAAGGAACAAACATTTTTTAAATATACTCAGCACATAGTGCACACAGATAAACATACACACACTTATATATATATATATATATATATATATATATATTTATATATATATATACAAAAAAGAAAAAGAGAAGAACTGTTTTGTGGGGTCCGTGGTAAAAGTCGCAAGCTGCAGATTTAGCAACAAGAGCAGCAGCTACATCCGTGCCGCTATTTTTGGACGCTCCACTTTGCGGCTGTTGCGTTTGATATGGGGGAGAGTTTCAGAAGGGGCCCGCCGTTTCTGCAGCCACGGCGATTAGGAACTGGCGCAGTCGAGGAAGAGAGGCCGAGGCGACTATCGGTGGCGAAATGTTGCAGGGACTTCTGCAGATGCTGGCAGAGTTCGGTTGGGCATGGTTTAGATATAAATATGAAATGTGTATGCTGAGAGCAGTATTTGAAATAATTCTAATATTGCAGTGGAGACGCTCAATAATGGCAATGGAATCTTGCACTCGCCGCCGCACAATCACCAGCAGCAGCAACATCAGCGCGGTGCCGTAGTCACCTCTCCAGGTGCGGGTGGTCTGGGCAGCGCCGCCGATCATAATATACAAATAACACAGCCGATTAGTGCGCCCTCTTCACCGTTGGCATCGCCTGGGGCACTGAACATCAACAGCAACAGCGGCAGCAGTCCAACTACATTTTGTCTGCCCTCCAGTTCAGCGGCAGCAGCGACCATTGCCTCAGCAGCGGCTGCGGCCAGCGCAGCCAATGCAACGTCAACGCCCAGCAGCGGAAGTGGCTCGTATGTGTGCGCAGCTGGCACCAATAGCAGCTATGCGGCCGTCGGCGCCTCCAATGCAATCGACACGGCCGATCCGAACTGGCAGGCCAGCAAGGCAACCGTGCTGGAGCGCAATGCGGCGATGTTTAACAACGAGCTCTTGTCGGATGTCAAGTTCATTGTAGGCAGCGAGTTTGGTAAATGGTCGATGCGGATCACAGTTAGAGGAACTAAATTAATGCATTTTCTTTTCAACATTTAAATAGATTTCGATCCTATTCAAACTATACCCGCACACAAGTACATACTTGCCACGGGCAGTTCCGTATTCTATGCCATGTTCTACGGCGGCTTGGCGGAGAACAAGCAGGAAATAAAGGTGCCCGATGTGGAGCCCACAGCATTTCTAACATTGCTAAGGTAATATTAAAAATGTATATATTTGACCTATAGCTTAACACGTTAAAATTGCCTGTAGGTATCTCTATTGTGATGAAATCAAACTGGAACCTGAACACATACTGGCCACTTTGTATGCAGCCAAGAAGTATATTGTGCCACATTTAGCGCGCGCCTGCGTCAATTATCTAGAAGTTAAACTGACGGCAAAAAACGCCTGCCTACTTCTCAGTCAATCGCGTCTTTTCGAGGAGCCCGAACTGATGCAGCGTTGCTGGGAAGTTATCGATGCCCAGGCCGAGATGGCGGTTAAGTCCGAAGACTTTGTGGACATTGACCTCAAGACATTCGAGTCAATATTGTCGCGCGAAACCCTAAACTGCAAGGAAATACATCTGTACGAGGCGGCGCTTAATTGGGCACTGAATGCTTGCGAGAAAATGAGCATAGACGAAACGTCGCCAAACAAACGTCGAGTTTTGGGCCAGGCTCTGCATCTGATACGCATACCGACCATGACGCTGGAGGAATTTGCGAATGGTGTAGCCCAAACGGGCATACTAACATCCCAAGAGACAATTGATATGTTCTTGCATTTCACGGCCAAAACCAAGCCCACACTTAGCTTTCCCACGCGACCGCGTGCAGGTCTCAAAACTCAAGTTTGCCATCGCTTCCAATCGTGCGCCTATCGCTCAAATCAGTGGCGCTATCGCGGCCGCTGTGATTCAATTCAGTTCTCAGTTGATCGCAGGTAAGCAAGGAAAAAAAATAGAAATATATAACCAAATATAATTTAAATATTTTTGCCTTCGCCATAGAATTTTCATTGTGGGCTTTGGCCTATACGGTTCTTCGACGGGAGCGGCCAATTACAATGTGAAGATTGAGCTAAAGCGTTTGGGCCGCACGCTAGCAGAGAACGACACAAAGTTCTTTTCGGATGGCTCGAGCAACACCTTTCACGTGTTCTTCGAAAACCCGATCCAAATTGAACCAGAGTGCTACTACACTGCGTCAGTCATTCTAGATGGCAACGAGCTGAGCTTTTTTGGACAGGAGGGCATGTCCGAAGTACTGATGGGAAATGTAACTTTCCAATTCCAATGCTCATCGGAGAGCACCAACGGCACAGGGGTGCAGGGTGGCCAAATACCCGAACTAATCTTTTACGGACCCACAACAGTCACCGCCTTGAATTCGCCCACAAGCTCAATATGCGCCACGCCCATTGGTGCGACGCCGGCCGTTGCAAATGGCAGCAATGGAGCGGCTACAAACAATGCGAGCAACAATGTTAACAATGTTGCCGATGAGCTGCCTGCGGCCGGAAGCGATGGCAGCAATACCTGATGCGCACAGCTTTACTGCGCGGAGTGGCAGGGCGCCTGCTATTATCGCCAGCAGCCGCAGCAGCAACAACAGCAGCAGAAGAGACCAACACAAGTGCAACAACAAACACAAAATCGAAACTCATGGGTTTTCAGTGCAATACAACAAAGCAAATTGGAGTTTTAATGAAAGCGATATTAGCATGATATATACATATAAATAAATATATATAGTTATTATATACACACTTATACCATCAAAATATAGTAGAGTGCTCTAGTTTTCGTAGTACGTAGTTCTATATATATATCCATTTATATATACATACAAAAATTAAAAAAGAAGTCTGTTGGTAAATGCATAAAAGATAATTTAAACTCTAAAGCGTAAACCCATAGAAGTTGACCATATACACACCAATACCTATACTTATACTAAATACGTTCCAAAAACCTGAGACGTTGCAAAAGCCAGCAGATGAGGCAAACGAAGGCATCTTCAATAAGCAAGTGAACAACGGGCAATCAGTCAAGCTAATGATAACTAAATATATATTCTAAACAAAATGAAATGCAAGACACAAACATATTTTTTGCCAGCATATACTAAACATATACAGATATACGGATATATATACTATATACACTTTAAGAGCATATTAAGCCATGTTGAATTATGGGTACGAATTTGAAAGCCAAGTTGAACATTTAATGATATACACACTTAATTAGAGTTAGGATGTGCCAAACTCTAAAAAAAAAATTAATGGTATATATTTATGCACAAATAGTATGTTTATGTATATCTTGTAGTGTGCTTTTGTAGTTGCATTTCTTATCTTTTGTTGTACCCTTCAAAGCCAGATATACCCAATTTTAGACTTCATTGCGTAATCTTCAAATAGTATATATATACTATGCATATGCATATAAACACACATTAAAGCCTTTCCTATTAAGAGTTTAATTTAATCAATTTCGCACGAATCTTCCTAGGTTGCACTACGCAACAATGATGTTTTTGTTTCTTTGGAAATTGTACTGATTTATGCTTTTCGAATAAAAACGTTTTTACATATATATTTAAGACAAATGTTATCCTATATTGAATATGAATCTTTGATTTATGTATTATGACTATTAACCAATAAAATACATTATTAGATCTTTTCAAATATTTTAACTAATATTTTAAATATGGAGGGCTCTCTGAGACAATGAGAACTGAAGGCAATAAATATGGTAGGTATAAAGATCGCTGACATGTCATTTTTATGCCTTGGACTTCCCTGATAGTGAGACATCTGTCTCTTTTAAAGCTAATATGTTTTTGCCTATATCAATTGCCCTCTCATCTTATTTTTACTGTCCACTTATTATTTCGCACTGGCTCGCAATACATTCCTTCCTAATTTCTACGCTGTTAAATCACGACTGACAAGCTACTACTTCAATTGGAAAACTGCTATAAGGAATAAGAAAGAAAAACGTCTGCACTCGTTCTTTTACAGTTTTCTCTACTCATCTTCTAAATCCGAATTTACGCGATTTTTATAAGTTTAGTAGGTGAATAAAAATACAGTGGGTACAATGCAGAGTCAACCCAATGAAAAGCGATCCCCAGATGCAGGATCAATCTCAGAATATACCCCTGCCTGCACAAGTAGAAACAATTGCATTTAAACTCACCGACGGATGGTATATTGATGCAAAGAGCGTGCGACAACTTCAGATAGGTGCGTCCAAGCTCGTAGGAGCAGATCTGCTGTACATCGCTAATGTCAATAAGAAGATCTTTAAGCGTAAAGAAGGATGAATATTAATTGGCATCAGCTACATAGCAGTGACATCACTCACGCGAGGTGCCTTCGGTGCGGCAAGTCATGTACACACAGGCTGCATAAATGTGGGTGCTTTTGCGGCCCCGAGTTAAGTGGCGATTCAGTGCCATTTTAAAGAAATTGAGAGCAGTATCCGCATAGTGCTGCGTCAGCTGAAGCTGCTGGCAGAGAAGCGTAATATCCCTCTTGGCTTTTTTGATTGTCACTTCGCGCGACTCTGTGCCGGAGCCTACTTGGAATTTGCCATAGCCGTAGTTGGTGGCACCGCCTGACGACTCAGCGGAAACAAACTGTCCAATGGCCGCTGCGCCATGGCCCATCTCCTCAAATTGCACCTCAGAGACAATAAGCGAATCCTCCAACACAGATCCGCAGTTCATGCAGACTAAATATATTAAACATTATTTAGTTAGTTCAGTTAATAAAAACTTGTATATATCTTGTGATAGTGCCTACCGCGATCGCCACGCGCATTATCCTCCTCGATCTCATTGGATCCGCAATTGCGACACTTTAGTCCCGTCGACATGATTTTCGTAGTTTAGCTTCTCGATAAGGGCAAAATGTCCGACCAATCCTCAATCGAAGTATACAGTAGCAGCTCAACTAGCCTTAAGGCTCCTTATTCATGACATTTTATTTGATTCATATACTCAAATTTTCTTTTAAAACTTAAATTAAAACGCCGCACGCGTTGTCATAAAAGCGCAAAATATCAAATCACAGCTGTTGGGCTTAGTACGCTGAGAAATCAAATTACAGGATAAGTATCATTATCCAAGAAATACAATAATGAAATGGTATTTCGAACTTCTTACTTTTAACTACAAAAACAATTTTTCATATTTTATAACGACAAGTATGTAAATATATATGTCACATTTTCACAACATTTTGGATTTGTATTGACACAAACACATAACAACTAGTTTCAATTCGTATGAGCTGCATATCCCGCGCACAGCAAGCACTCGCAACACTGCGTTATCGATATTGTCACTTTACAGCACTGTATAACATTCTGCGAAAAAAAACAAGCAATTCGACGAGCAGGCCAGGCGGCATTTAGAATTTAATAAATTTGTAAATCTAATACGGAAGAAAACATTCTTGTGAGTATGGCTGACGGCGACAGTGCAATCCCCAAAAGTGGAGATGCCAAGCCAACAGCCGGCATGCAGATAATACCAGGAGAGCAGGTAGTTTCAATTGAGGAAATCGTAATGATTGATCCGGAGTGCTATGAACTGGACCTGAATCATCGCCGCATTGATAAACTAGAAAATTTCGAGCCTCTGCGTCAGATCGAGCGATTGTATCTGCGATGGAATCTAATCAAGAAGATTGAGAACCTGGAGATGCTGAATACGCTTGTGGAACTAGAGCTGTACGATAACCAGATCACAAAAATTGAGAATCTAGACATGCTGGTTAACATGGAAATACTCGATCTCAGCTTCAATCGGCTAACCAAAATTGAGAACCTGGACAAGCTGCACAAGCTCGAGAAGCTTTACTTTGTGGCCAACAAGCTGACCGTTATCGAGAACCTCGGCATGCTCACAAATCTGACTATGCTGGAGCTGGGTGACAACAAGCTGAAGAAAATTGAAAACATCGAGACTCTGGTAAATTTGCGACAGCTGTTTTTGGGCAAAAATAAAATTGCGAAAATTGAAAATCTCGATACCCTTGTCAACCTGGAGATACTCAGTCTGCAGGCAAATCGTATTACCAAGATTGAGAACTTGGATAAGCTGATCAATCTAAAAGAGCTATACATATCGGAAAACGGCATTGAAATCATTGAGAATCTGTCCGAGAACAAAAACCTGGACACACTCGATCTGGCCAAGAACAGATTGAAGGTAATTGGAGGCTTGGAGACACTGGAGCAGCTGGAGGAGATCTGGTTAAACGATAATGGCATCGGCAACTGGAAGAATCTCGAGGTGCTCAAGATGAACAAGTCCTTGCAGACCATCTATTTGGAGCACAATCCAGTGGCGACAGATGTACGCTATCGCTCCAAATTGCGCGACATTTTGCCCCAGCTGCAGAAAATTGATGCCACCCTATGCGTGTTGCCGGGCACACACGCGTAACGTTCTGGGCTCTCCATTTTCGAATCCATTTATTATATTACCAATGAAAAAAAACAAAGTTTACTAATATATATTCCAAATTTCAAAGTTGTTTGGCTTTGTGTGTGTGGCGGACATGCTGTAAGTATCTGTATAAATATTGATAATAAGTGCAGATCGCAATTTCTTAGACTGTTTTCAATTACCATTTATTTTATGTTAATTCGGAGCTGGCCGCATATTTTTAAAAGGATCTTCAATCAATTTTTAAATAGAAAATTTATTTTAAACTCACTGTATTCCTGATTTTATTCACTGTTTACAAATTGATACTTATTTCGCTTAATCACGTATCGCAAAATGTCAGAGGAGAATATGGACAGAGGGAAAGAGACATGAAGGAAGTGATAAGTCAGAACAATATAATATTATATAAAAATAACCTCCTGGTTCAATGAGACAATTTGCTTATCATTTTACATAATGGTTGCTTGGGTAAAAAACAAAAGACAGGCTTATATATACATATGTACATGAATAATATGTTAATCAGTGCTTAAATCTTTATGGCGTAGTAGTCAGAGGCGTTGACCTGGTGCGGACCACCGTAGAAGTCCAGGACAAATATGTTCTGTATGTTCAGTTCGCACAGGTAGAAGTTATGTTCTGAAAAACGTGGCTTTAAATACCAAAATATTATTTATAATACTAGCTTATATTACCCTTTAGCCAATTATCCGCCGCAGGATGGCGTTTAATAAATACGTTCAGTTCGCGATTATAGCTGGGAGTATTCTGCTGGAGCTGTTAAATTATACGACAATTATATGGTTTGCTAAAAATTGATATTTTCTTCAGCAACACAGACCTTTTTGACCTGGCCGCTGATAATGACACGCGCACATGTCGGCTCCATTGGATCCTTGTCGGCATTCTTGCAGTTCAGGGTTTGTTCATCCGTAAACATGAATGTCACCTTGTTATTCGTTTGCCAGTCGGGGCCCGTGAAATCCAAATCGGTAAGCAAAAACCGTATGATGCCCGTCGATTGGCCATCTAGACTGTTGTCATCAATTGATATGATATTGACCATGGGATAGTCCTTCACAATCCGGTTGGTCGAAATGCTGCCCACAGATGCCCAGTTGGTACGGTGCACCAATTCGCGCGCTATCTTGGCATGATTAAAATACAGCTGTCGCTTATACTCGGCAATAATCCGAGCATCCTGCAGAGCCGAGTAGGCCTGCGTGTGGCCAAATGATGCACAGCCAACCAATAGAAGGACCAGCACTTTGCAGCCGATGAACATTGTGCTATTGCGGGAGCTGAGATTAATTTTTGCGATCAGTAACACGCTTCTCTTTGAAATGCACACTGAAAATCATGAAGTAGAACTGCGACACTTTAAACGCAAATTGACATGCTCTTATCATGGAGAATGAAAATGCGTTTTCCTATATATATACACACAAGTATCATATGCATAAGTGTAATCAACACTCATGTAAAGCTCATGACTCAGGCGTACAAAAGAAGAACAAAGTCCGCAAACTCAACAGTTCTTTCAAGTTTACGGATTTTACTGGGCTACCGATACTCACATATCGAATGTAGATCGCAATTTTCGCAAATATATTTCACAAAAGTTTTCTTGCGTACCTTCCTAGTTGATAATAATTGACTCCAAGCTTATATCGCCTTATCTGTCGCAGTGCGTTGTTTGGTTTTCAGACTATCTCCTAGAATGAAACGGCACTTGGCAGCTTTGTTATTATCGCGCCAACTGAGCGTAAATGGACAGCTGTTTTTTTCACACACACACACACACATACACACACACACACGCACTCTCACTTACAACACACGAACACACTTTTGAGAAAAGCTTTTAAGCTCGAATTGTTCGACTGTGATTTAACATTGAATTTTAACATTTTTTTATTTCTCAAATATGTTTTGTATGTTTAGGAATATCTTTACATTTTGACTTTTTGCAACCATCGCTCTAGTCTAACATTTATTCACGTAACTTGTACTTACATTTCAAATTTCTTTTAACTTGATTTTTTTTCGTGTTTTTAAACTTTTTTAATTTTTTTTTTTTTTTTTTTTTTTTTTTTTTTGATTATTTTTTTTTTTTTTTTTTTTTTTTGTTTGTACCGTTTAAAGTTTACGCTATTTTTCGTACTTTGTTTACTATTTTTTGTAAGAGTTTTGTAATTAGATTACAATTGTATGAATGTGTATCTCTCGGATACGTGAAATAAAAAACATATGTATAGTTTTCAAGTGTTTTGAAAAATAGTTGTATATGTATGTATATATATATATGTGTGTAAAAGTATAGCTACAGCTCATATAATGTAGTTAAAGTTAGCTTCGTTGATTTAGATGTTTTTCATTTTGTTTTGAAAATGTTTTTTAAAGCCCATTTGCGTTGCAACAGAGAGCAGCTCATTATCTGTGTATGTTTTAAATAAAGAAACTTGTAGTTTTCTCGTTACAAAACTTAAAGGACTGCATGCATTTTTGAGCTGCTTTGACATAATGTTCATTGGGATATATGGGAACTGTGACACCCACAAAGTACAACAGTGATAAATATTTGCGTATTATACATATACATGTATGTATGTATGTTTGTATGTATGTATGTATGTATGTACACATGTAGTACCGTAATGTCTCCAGTTCAATTGTTATCTTTAGATACTATTATGTATTTTGCTTATCATATAAGTGGCATTACTGTATTCATAAGTATTGTGTTGTCTGTGCATGTCATACAAAGTGCTTATAGTAACCAAATGCATGAAATCATAGTCAACAATTTTATATTTAAATACGCACACATGCACACACATTGATTTTAAGTTAACTCGTTTTTTGTCGTCTTTGTCATTTATTTTTTTTTTTTTGTTGCTTTTTTTACCTTTTCGGCTACTTCAGTGTAAATGCTTAACATACATATAATGCATGTGTTAGCATATAATACGTAAGGTATATATTTATTAGATTTATTTATATATGCGCTACAAGCAAATCCATTTTTATGGTTTAATACACAAATATGTACTTAAATATATCCACAATATGATTAGTACTTGCTTGAAGCGCTCAAAAAACTTTCAATTTCAACTTGCTGTCATCAGTTTGAATCGAATTACTTTAATACTTTTGTTAGTTATACTCATGCTTACACAAAGTACTTTACTAATTTTGTTGAAATAAATGTATATGCGTGTGTATATATTATTAATTTTTATAATTTTTTTTTTCAAACAATTCCTTGGCGCTTGCGTATTTTTATGTGATTTTGAACATTCGATTTAGCTTTCTTTTATGACAATTAGTTTTGATCAAGTGTCGAACGCAAAGGTGTAAAGCTTTAATATAATTAAATTAAATTTAGTTTCGTTAAATGAGTATTTACTTAAAGCTAGCTTGGAAGCATGTAACTAAAACCTAAACGTTGAGGACCAAAAGATCATGATGTTGCTACGCAGCTTCAAAAGTGAACAAACTTAAAATATAAACATAAGGTAAAAGCAAATCGGGGCAGTTTTACAATACGCGGGACGTTGGTATAACATTTTAAAGCTATCATTTGCCTGGCAACGCACTCCAGTCGGATTTTGGGGAGACGTTAGACCCACAGACATAACCGAGGATCCGGGCTAGGTAGCGAAACTTAACTGAGCTCACATCGTTAGCGCCGTTCGCCAGCTCCGGCCCCGGCCCCGGCCCCGGCTACGGCACCAGTTCCAGCGCCGGCTGCCTGGTTGCCCTGCGTCTGTTGCTCCGTCTGCAGCTCGTACTGATAGTAGTAATCGCTACCCACGTAGACGGTGCGCCAGACGCCATCCACATCTCACATTTGCCGGTAGGGTGAGTGCATCTTGAGCCACTGCAGCACTAGCGATGGCCCGCCGGCCTGAATCTCGGGCGGAATAGTGCCCAGTGGGCATTTGTCAATATTCAAATATTTCAGATTTTGGCACAATGCCAGCTCAAAGGGCAACTTCTCTAAGCCAGGATTTTGATTGATATAGAGGTTCTCCAGGCTCTCCAGGGAACCAATTTCCTCGGGCAGAAACTGCAGATTGTTCTCGCTTACTGAAAGATGTGTGAGGTTGCTCAAATGGCCAATGCTACGCGGCAGCATAGTTATCTGATTGGTTTGTAATATCAGCCGTTGCAGTTCGTGCAGCAGGCCAATCTCATGCGGCAGCACCTCGATGCGGTTCTCCTCCAGATCCAGAATGCGTAGCTTACGCAAATTACCAATCGTATTCGGTATCTTCTTGAGCATATTGTTGGACAGTATCAGTATTTCCAAATTCTGTAAATTCATGATGTCATCGGGCAGCTTCTGCAGCGCATTGGTGGCCAAGTTCAGCTCGACCATGTTCACCCAGGTGCCCACATCCAGCGGCAACGCGGTCAGCATGTTCTCCTTCATATTTAGCTTAGTCAAGCCCTTGGCCCGCGAAAATATCCCATACGGGATCTTGTCGATGCGATTGTGCTCCAAATTAATGCTATAGACGTTGGTGAACTGGGCCGGACCACCGGTTGGATAGCTGGTGAACTGATTGCGCGACAACGTGATCGTTGTCAACGCACTCAGGCTGGCCAGCATACCGTCCGGCAGCTGTGTGATGCCATTGCCCTCCACATTGAACTCGTCCATGCTTTTGCAGTTCTTCAGCGAGACGGGCACGCAGTTCAGCCGATTGTAGCGCAAGCCCAGACGCACCAGGGACTTCAGATTACCAATGCTGTCCGGTATGTCCAGTAGCTCGTTGTGCTGCAAATCGAGCGCACTAAGATTCACACAGTTGCCAATATCGTCCGGCAAGTGCTCCAAATGATTGTGCGACACATCCAACGTAGTCAAATTCACCAGGGCACCAATCGCGCTGCCCAGCTCCTTGATTTTGTTCTCGCGCAGACTCAGCATTGTTAGGTTGACCAGCTGGCGCAGTTCATCCGCAACGGCTGTGATTCGATTGAAGCGCAGATATAGCGTTGTCAATGAGCGCAAACGATAGATGACCGGCGGTATTTCCGCCAGCTTGTTGTGCCGCAGATCCAGCACTTTGAGCTGTGTGCAATGCTTTAACGATTCCGGCAACGAGGTCAAAGAGTTCTCGTTTAGGGCCAAATTGCGCAAATTCACCAGGCAGCCAATCTCCGTCGGCAACTGTCCTATTTTGTTGCTATACAAGTAAAGCTCGGTGAGATGGACGCACTCCCGGACCGTATTGGGTAGAACAGTGATGGAGGATTTGCTCAAATCCAAGCGCTTGATCCCTAACGGAAGGAAACGAGAGGGCATTAATAAATCTAAAATTTGAAGCTTCACACTTTCATTTAGCACTTACCTTCGTCGCGGCAACGCTGCAGTGCCTTGATCACATCCTGATCCGCCTGGATATTTTTAACAATCTTCTTGGTGGTGGGCTTGGGCTTGTTCGATTCTGGATGCTTAACCGTCACCATTTTGGGACGTGTCTCGGGCGGCATGATTGCGTTACTTTCGTTGTGTGTCAGGTTGGGACCGTTGCTGCTGGTCGGATTTCCGCCACCGCCACCGTTAACGGCTGTGCTTCTATTACTGAAACTGGGACCTGTATCTGCCGCACCGACGCCGCTGCTCTGCCCTCCGCCTCCGCCGCCAAAGCAATGTGTGACCTCCGAGGGACCGCTCCCGTTCTCTGCGTGCCCTGTGGACGATAGCGATGTAGTCGATGCCGTTGCACCAGCCGAGGAGCACAAGTTCATAATTTTGCCCAGTCTTGCGGTCGCCGGCGACAATACGTTGCCCAGAAGTATGCCAAAGCGACAACGACAACAGCTCCAGCCGCAGCCAGTGGAACTCGTTGCTTTACCCTGCAACGTTCACAGATAAAGACAAGCAATGAGAAACCGGGTAGGTGTAGAGTGTAAGCTGTTTATTGCTGCAGTTTATCAATTGTGCGTCAGACCGGAATACATGCCAATACATGGCCAGACACACAGACAGACAGCTGTGCGTCATTGCCAATGGCTAAGCCCCCCCAGCCCCAGCCCCAACCCCAGTCGCAACCCTCCACTGCCCACACCCACACGCTATTTATTACTTTTGCTTTTGTTTCTCTGTCCTTATTAGCATGCGCATCAACAAGTTGCCCATAAACTTTGCTGAAACTCTGCGCGCGAATCAATAATCAACCCTACAGTCCCATCAAAAAGAAAGCGTTCACCTCGAACAGTTTAAGCATTAATCTAACGATTTGTTATTTAGTCTTGAAAACAAATTAGAGCTCGTCAAAAATGTACAAATTCTCACAATCATTTTTTAAATGCCCATTTATTCTTATTTATTAATATTAATCTGAATCAAATCATCAGTTGGTCTTTTCACCCAATAAATTCAAAATAATGAATAATATTCCATTCTTTTCACGCAAGCAATTATAAATGTATAAATTTGTCTGTTGTGATGGTTGTAATGTCTTCATACTCTATCGAACATTTATATGCAAATTTAACTTATAAACTAAATTATTTATTTTTGAGCCATGTTATCTTATTTTGAAGAGTGGGATTGAGGGCGTAATAATTATAAGATTTTATAAGCTATAAGATATTCTAAAAACAAAACAAATAATAATAATATCAATATTAAGAATATCGGACGAGAGACCGAGCAAAAAATGATTATATTGGTATGATAAAAAATATATATATATATATTAAGCTAAATCAGAGATGCATATTTCAGTCTGGTACAATTTTAAAATTTGCAATAGAAATAGAGTAATAACATTGTGATTCTTATTTAATATCAGGATGTATAATTTCTGCGCGCCACTGTATTGCATACGTATGATAATAATTATGTGCACTCAAATTTCCCCTTATGACCACATCCGCCCTCACATGACACAGGTGCTGGTCTTGGCCATGTATGCAATTATCAAGGTCAATGCTAATAATTCCTGTAAGTCCAATGGCAAAGGTGAAGAACGCACTCAAACCTCAACAACAGACTCAAATTACCGTTATTAGGCATTACGCATGACCACACACCTTCGCACATTCACACATATGCATGTATGTATGCACAGGCGCCCACGTACACATGCTAACAAAACCAGAGCTCTGTGCAATATTCAAATTTGAGACGAGCTGATCAAATTTCCCGTAAATCATAAGCATGTATGTATGTATACAATAGGTTGGAAGATGTTGCCTTTAGATTTAGCACAGGCAACTGTTGTGGAACTTTTCACAACTGATGCGATAACGAGCTAAAGAGGTGCATAATAAAAGGCTGTCAGAGTTCTGAGTTCCGAGCCTCGATACTGTTTCTAATTCATGACAAATTGACATTGCTTCTTCAATCTTCTTTGATAATTATGGGGCATTGTGCGCCATTCCTTCTTTATATTCAGCAACCGCTGCTTCTTTCCCTTTTTTCTTCTCATTGTTCTTGCACCGTTTGCTGTTGTTGTTGTTATTGTCATATCATCGCATAAATTTCGCTGCGCTCTTGTGGGTGGCGGAAACGAAACGAAGCAACTGCACAGCAGAGATGCGTGATTTGTGCTTACCTGTGACTTGTGCGGCAACTGCCTATTAGTTGCGAATCACATACATACATACATATATGTTAGATTGCATATATTAATAAAAAACAAAAATAACATGAGAGACCTGATAGCAAGTCCATAGAAACAAGTCGTTATCTTGCGATAGCATATCTACCTTCAGAGTTATCAGAGATATCCGACTTTTTTCAAATAAAATGTACCTAAGCTACTTGCGGTAACAATATTTTTTAATATCACATTAGTTGCTCATCTCCAACAAATAGCCATATGCACACACATTAACACACACAGGCCACCCGCAACATAAGCACTTACAGTTCCTATTAAGAAGCCATCAATTATATTTTTAATTTGCTTCTTTTTCTTTTTTAACGAGTTCTATTTGTATTTTGTTAACAACACGCAGAAATTAAAATTGCGGTAGCGACTAAAGAACAACACAAATGAGCAATGAATGTTTTTCGCTATTGTGGGCACCCTGAAACCTTAACATTGACTAAAATGTTATTAACAGCGCGTAGTAGAATGCTCCGGGCAGAGCTGTTGTTGCTTGTTTTCACATTATTGTTTCTTAACGAAAACAAAAAAAATATATATATAATATTATTGCAGTTTGGAATGCAATGCTCCTAACAAAGTTTGTATTTTTAAATACCTTGAGAAAAAAAATTAAAAACAACGCATGAAATTGAATTAGCCCCAAATGACTGTTATAAATGATCACAGACCAGTAAGTGTCAAAACAACACAGCTGTTGCCCAACATTATCGATTTATTTCGTTTCAAAAGCCAAAATTTCGCCTACGGCCGTAGAATGTTTCGATAAGAACTTGTGTTAACAGCGTTGTAAATATAATGGCTGAAATTTCATACGACAATAACATGTCACACAGATGGCGCTATTATGCGCTGGCAAATTTTATGCACTTTGCAACTATTATTATTTAACAATTTTAAGCGTTAAATAGTATTGTTAATTGAACAATTTAAAATAATTAGCGTAGGGTTCTCTTAATAATTAATGAATTTGATATGCACCATTTCACTTTTAACTATGATGTGTAAAAGATAACTAGACACTGCGAATGCATTTTGTCGCTTCAACATACGAATTAATATGAAATGCGCAGTTTGAATAACGCCACACACTTTGTGGGAGGACAGCAGCAATGCACTCGCCCCTATTTACTCACTCGATGGCATTTAAATCATTCGTGGTCTAGGTCTAGGTCACTGAAGTGTGGCCATTGTTATCCAGTGGCAGGGTCGCACTCTCCCATTTCCATACGTATTAGACACACACGCATGTATACATGGCTGCACACGTAGTCGCATATGCATGCGAATGTGTGTAGCTGAGTACACATATGAACTCTGACAAATACATATGCATAGTTTGTATGTAACTATGTAATCGTATGTGCCATATGTACTGCAAAATGCAACAATGGGGCTGAAATGTATGCTTCAAAATCTACCCACACACACACACACACATATATATACGCACATATACATACATACATACATACATTCTGTGCAATAGACGAACATAGGATTGTTATACATAAATAATGCGCAATTTGCGGCCAATTCGAATCCAATTTGCAAGTGTATGCGTTAAACTAGTTAATGTGGAAACCAATTAAATTGCTAATTGGAAAGCACTAACCTGTTTTCAGACCGCCACGCGACTAGCTGGAAAATCTCTTGGTCCTCCACACTGCTCTGTATGTTGTTGCTCTGCCTGCCCGAACTCAGTTTTTCTTGTCGTTGTCTGCGTTTTTGTATTATGTACACTTTTTTGCTTTGTTGTTTGTTCGTACATTAGAATTCGGAATGTTAGGCTTTAGGAAATATTTGTATTTATTTTAGCTGCGCTTCACGTAGTTACTGTAAATTTGGAGCACGAAAATGTAAAATTATTGTATTTTAAAAACGGAGCACAGAAGCGTTTAAAATTGAATTATCGCTTATTTTAGTTGTGGCGTGACGATACTACAGTTTAGCCAGAAAGAGAGAGAAGTTGCATATAAAAACAGCAGCAACATCAGTGGCAAGATATATATATCCTGGTGACTGGCGAGCCACAACCAAAAAACACAATTGGTTTCAGCGCATGCGCGCTGATATGTGGCGCCACCTGGCGACGGTAGCATGAAACGAATATTGCTTTCATATCGCTGCTAGAGCTCCAACTTTCTGAGCTCCTCATTGCTTATAAACTCACAGGCTCTTTGCGAGACGATTCGATAATCTGCAACAGTTTGAGTTTCAGTTCAAGTTTAAGGCCATCGACAGTGGCTGTCCACTCACCCTTCTGATACTTGCAGTTGTAGATGCGCATCACACAGCTGCTGGCAAACGTTCGCAGGCAGCCGTCGTGCAGGGCGCAGACCACTCGGTACCCGGTGGGGCATACATCGTGGCACTTGTGGGGCACTGTAACGGCACGCAGAAACTATCAAGCTATATACATATATTTGAATTTCATGTTCGTGCTGACTGACGCACCTTGCAAAGCGAACAGCTGCCCACAGACAATACCGATTGTGGCTACCAGTAGAACGACAATAAGTTGGCTGTTGAAAGCTTGTCCAGTTTTCATTGCGATCTTATCTCGTGACTTGCTGCGTGTGTGCAACTTTTGTAATTGAGTTAAAATTTAATAAAAATTTAATAATGCCTGAAGCTTGTTCCCTTTTTAATTTTTTTTTTAATTTTGCTGTGTTTATTTGCTTTCAAAATTTGTGTAAATATTTTTACAGTTTATAAAAATAGTCACAACTGGCAACAGTTTTTTTTGCATACATTGTAACATATGTACGCTACATGTTTATAATATATATATTGTATGGAGTTTAAAGTTCCGGAACTTCACTTAAAAATTGGCTAACTTATGCCCGGCATTCACCCTCAGACGGCTCACCGATGTAAGCTGCAGTGATAGAGTCAAATATGTCAACATATGAATTATATATGAATTTATATGAATTTGATAAGCACCCACCTTCTGCATTCTGGCAGGCATATCGGTTCAGTAGACAGCGATTGAGGAAAGTTCTGGTCGTCCAGGCGGTGGTGCCGTCCGCATTGGTAGAGGCGAAAGAGGCACAAACTCCACTGCCGCCAAGCGGACAGACATCACTGCAGTACTTCATGCATTCCTCACGTGTAGTCGGTTCCATTTCTAGGTAAGCCACAAAAAATGTATCAACCTGAATTATCCACAATGTGATGTGCCACTAACTCGTTTTGCAGCTGTTCACGCGATTACAGTTTTCCGATCCGAATAAGCAACCATTTTGGAAAACTCGACAGGTGCCATCTACAATGCTCCAGACCAAATCCTTATAGTAGGGCGAGCAACGAAACGTCTGCGCACATTTTCTGGGACATCGGCGGGATTGAGCCGAGCTCAGAGTCAGGAATAATATGCCCAACAGGGCGACGGTGAGGGACAGTTTATGCATACTATAGGTGGGAAACTAAGGACTTGGATGATCGGGAGCTACCATTTATACCGATTTTTTTTGTTTTATTTACCATCAATTGCTTTGTCAACTAAATAACAAGGGCTACAATAGGTACGCTTTTATATAATTTTTGTTCATATTTAACTTTTTTCACAGTTGTGCAAATGCTTACACGTTTACGTGCATAAAGCCAATTAAATAAATAACAGCAAAGGTTGCTCCAGTTGAGAGCGCTCGACTAAGAGATACCCTAAACTCAGCTACGAACCCCTTTGCATTCATTTGTACACACAAACATAGGCTTAGGCTCTTAGACTTTACGACATCGCTCTGATTATACGGACGGATAGAAGTCTCCGGTTGTCGTCCTTATCAAGTATAAATATACGTTATAGCGAAGGATGTTCTTCATTCTGCCTGTATATATTTTACATTTCCACAAACAAATTATACCCATTTTGAATGTGTTTAGGGTATACAAAAATAAATAATGACAAACAAACAACAATAATAAATTGTGCTAACAAAAACACAAAGCAAATGCTTAAAAGTTTTTAATACGGTATTTGCTTAACTGAGAATTAAAACGTTTTTATGAAGCTTTGCATTATAAGTGTGTCATAAAATGTGGAACAAGACATTTCAGACGGGTGATGTGAATAACCGAATGCATTTGCCAGTCTGCTAATAAAATAAACCTACTATATAATAAATATATAGTATACGCAAGTCTTAAAAAATAAATAAATTGTTGAGTACCAGGGCGATGAATAAATTTTTAAAGTATAACTAATAATAATATGTTTGTAAACAATTTCAGTTAGTTGCGAGGGTATTTTAAGTTAAATATCTCCAAGTCAACATTTAATTCGCTCCTGACTTTTGCAAGCCAGTTCACAAAAAGTAAATAAATAAATAAACAGATGAGTAAACAAAGATACCAAAACACACAGAGTTCAATAACAGTTTTAAAGGGATTTATGAACTGAATAATAAATAATTTGCCATGAAATTGAAATTTACCACATATTAGTTTAATTGCCAAAACAACAGGCACCTGCATTGGAATGAGACAAGAGATCGGTTTACTGGTGGGACCACTTATGCGACTGTTTGGCTCAATTCAATTGGCCACTTGCTGCAAGCAGAGCAAAGAAATCAGAAAGCCAAAAAAAGAAGAGATATATTTATATACTATATATGAAAAAATCTTCTTCAATTCAGTCTCTGGACACTGGGTGATTTTTGAAAGTCATCTCCACGGTGCTGGCGTTGTTGTTGCGAAGCCAGTTATTCGTTTTTTGTTTTGCCTTCTCTTGTTTTTTGTTTATTTCGAAAGTACAATTTTTCTTCTTTTGCTTTTAATTGAATTGCTGCTTGAAACAACTGCGATTTGAACCAACGTTTGAAGCACTCAAGTGCTGCGGTAATATATCTCCTCGCCATCAGCTCCATCGGCCTAGTGACATGTGCCCAGTTCATGACTGCCGCCCACCCATTAGCTTTGCGATAATGGCATTGGCCCACATCAGACGCTGGATACTAATGCAAAACAAAAGGAAAATGATAAACTTATGCGTATTGATTTTCCGAATTTAAAGTCGAAAGGTTAGGTACATAATTTTAAAAGTTTCCAAGAACTCTGCGATCATACAGACGGAGATATGGATATTTGCTAAACAAACTACGTTCGTCGTCCTGATCAAAAATGTATATACTTTATGGTATCTGCCTGTTACATATATATTTGCACAAAACCCAATTTCAATGGGTTCAGGGTATAAAAAGATTCACATTTAAGCATGTATAGTATTGCGCTTTTAGTTTATTCACAGGTTCAGATGACATATTAACATCCTAAAAATTGTACAAGACCTGGTTATGAACACCAAAGTTTTTAGGAAACCATTTTTTATAGTGTGTAAGGGTATCCCCTAGTCGTAGACTTGCGAGTAGATCATTCTTACTTGATTTGTAAGATTAAATGACACATGTTTTTTTATTTTGTTTTATTCTGATTTCTTTTGCCGTTGTCATCTTTTAGTCCATGCACAAAGGCCACTTTCACAAGATTTCCTGTTTTTTCATTGACCATTAGATAAACATTTTGATGATATTTCCTTTGCTTTTTGGGGAGTAAAACATAGTATTTTTTTGGCTTAACCTGTAGTGCTGATGTAAAGTTCATATTGTTCTTCTTATAATTTTTGGCAATCGCAATTACTTTTCTTTTTCTTTTCGTTGGCTGATTCGTACTGTTCCTATTTAATTTATCCTTATTCTTATCAATTAATACCAGCTTTTCGACATTCGCAACTACTTTTCCTGTTATTATCGCATTGCGTTTCCTTTGCGTTGGCTTCTCGGATCTTATATGCTCAGCTTCATTGGGATGATAATGAACTCTAATACCCGATGCCTTCATAGACACATGCTCTTTAACGTA
The DNA here is from genome assembly GCA_004149465.1 of Drosophila nigromelanica. Lineage (NCBI taxonomy): Eukaryota > Metazoa > Arthropoda > Insecta > Diptera > Drosophilidae > Drosophila > Drosophila nigromelanica. The sequence goes on along the minus strand of SCDS01000254.1, from coordinate 104,049 downwards.
ATAGCAGCTAGACAACTTTAAAAGCAGATAAACGGCACACAGCCACGTGCTAAACATGCTAACGCTTTGAACTGGACTCGTGACAAGCTACTCACTGGGACTTCAATTGAGTGCTTTGCATCGAATCGATTCGTGGCATAAAATGAGTTTTATGAATTTAAAATCAATTGGTCAACAAGGGCCGCATGTAAGTGGTAGCACGCCTATGTCTAGATTAATAATGGCGAGCCATGATTAATGATCGAGGCATGGCGGGCGCGATTGCATAGACTGTGGCTTAAAGGTCACGCTGTAATAATTATCTGGTTAGCTGGGTGTAATAAGTGCTTGAAAATTACTGTTCAAAGAAATCAGTGTGAACATGTTTATCTGAATATTTCATCTTTATTTGTTTAGCTGGGGTTTACTTTTGAATACATTTTCTTCACATCTGCTCCGGGATTAACCCTACTGATCAACGACCGCTATATAAGCCCTTAAACTCATTAATATCAATTAGTCTTTTTTTTACTTTCCATCGATCTTCAATCGATCTAAATGAAAAATCATGATCAAAATGCCAGCAAACATGAAAATCTGTTCAGTTTTGACAAAGTTATGGAAGTTTAAAATATGGGAGCTATGGATCTGAGAGCTTTAGTTGTCAAAATTTTTGCCAATTTTAGCATGATTTTTGACCACAAATTTGACCCCCTCAGAATCGGGTTTAATGTTGATTTTTATACTAATCATTACTAGCACAATCGATTAAAAACAAAAATTCGCAATTCTCAATTTTGAAAAAATTTTTTTTTGAAAATGTATGAGGGAGGTACATGATATTTTCACAAAATTTAAAAAAATATCTAGATGACAAAACATGAATGCCAAAATGCCATCAAACCAGCTATTTACATACCAAAATTGATGGCTCTAACTTTTAAATTGTTGGAAATATTCACCTTTCATTGATTTGCGATTTCAGTTATATCGGCATGTTATCGAATTGCCAGCCTCCCAGTGGGTGTGTGAACATGTTTATCTGATCTTTTTTCTACGCTGGGATTCACTTTTAAATACATTTTTTTCTCATATGTTTTTGTATTTAGAACTTCTCCGAGAGAAACCCAGTTTTACTGCTTAACGGCCGGTATATAAGCCCGTAAACTCATCAACATCAATTATTCTTTTTTGTTACTTTCGATCGCAATGAAGTTCTGTGTGGCGTTGATCAGTTTACTGCTCTGCTGTGGGCTAATAATTGCCCAAGAGCGCTGTCCTTCAGCCTGCCCAGCAATTTTTAGTCCGGTTTGTGGAGAAGCTGAAATCGGTGGCCAATTGGTGCGCTGCCAATTCTCTAACTCCTGTATGATGAGCACTAATGGCTGCATCAGGGGAATAAGTAAGTTTTTTTATTTATTTATATACTATATGTACTCATATTATTTATTACATATTTACAGACTGGCGTCAAACTAGAAATTGCAATAATCTCTCGCCACGTTGTAACTAGACACGATCCATATTTAAGAAAACAATAAGCACTTTATTTTTATAAAATATAATTTTTTCACTAATTTTCTCAAATTTAAAAAAAATCTAGTATATATTAAATATTTAGAATGCCAAGCACTAGTAATGATTACATTACCAAATATTTGTTTAAATATTCAGAGAGACTTTTTAAGTCAAACCAGTTTTTAAGTAAAATGTTCTCCAGTTCAGGTTTATGTTCGATTGTTTAATAAATGCTAATCACAGCCAATCCCTTAATTTTGCTGTAAGTTTATACTACTACAAAAAGCGATTTATATGTGTGTAGTACCCTCTTTGTTCGGGCTTATTGGCTAATTACAACCAACAGCTGTACTTATAGTATATGTATATATAGCAACACCCACAAAAACGCGACTCCAAAGTAGATTAAAAACTAGCTCAGTTCTCAGTTAAACTCGGTTCAAGATGCCGCAAACTTGGCTACTATTATTTCACGAACTTCTGACATTCTTCTATATATTCGCCAAGGCGCATGTGCTGCGAGTCCCATTGGAAGTTCAGGCGAAGCCCATGGCGGGTCAGCTATTCCATAGTTTTCTGGCTACCGAGACGCATCAGCTGGTGCTAGAGAATCGGGAGAACGTGGAGTTCTATGGGCACATTGGGATGGGCACGCCGCCACAGCTGTTCCGGGTGGTCTTTGACACGGGTTCGTCGAACACTTGGCTGCCCTCAAGCAATTGTCCAGCCAGCAACGTCGCCTGCCAGCGACACAGTCGCTACAAGGCGCACAAGTCGAAGAGCTATGTGAAACACGGTCGCAACTATTCGCTGGCTTATGGCCACGGCCATGTGAGCGGTTACCTGTCGAAGGATACGATACAAGTGGCTGATGTGGTCGTGTCCGATCTGATCTTTGGAGAGACACTTTCGCACGACCAACCAACCTTTACCTCAACGACGTTTGATGGCATTGTTGGACTGGGATTCAGCCAGATCGGTTGGCCAGACTCGATTCCATTCCTTGAACTGTTCTGCCAGCAGCATATGGACAGCCAATGTTTCTTCTCTGTTTATCTACGCCGAATGTCCGGCGAGCTGTACGGTGGCGAGATCACATTTGGGGGCATCGATAGATCCCGCTACAGAGGCCCGCTGCACTATGTGCCCCTGTCTGAGGTCGGCTACTGGCAGTTTCTGATGTCCGGCGTAACAGTAGGCGATACGCCAATCGATAACACAGCAACCGCCATTGTCGACACGGGCACCTCTCTGATTCTGATGCCGTACCACATCTTCGACGAGTTGCAAGAGGCCATTGGGGGAACGATGCTGAACGGTAGCTATATCGTAAGCTGCCAATCCGAGTATCTGCAAGATGTTCAGTTCCACATTGGAGGTACAACATTGGTCCTGAGAGCAACCGACTATATTCTCAGGGTAGAAAACTCAAATGAAACGCTCTGTGCGACTGGATTTTTGCCAATTCAACACGACTTTTGGGTGTTGGGTGATCTATTCTTGACGCGCTTCTATAGTGTTTTTGATGCGGAGGCCAAACGCATTGGATTTGCCGAAGCAGTCTTGGATCAGGAGTAGTACAAGATCTGAAATCATTCGATAACGTATTTTAATAGGAACAACATGAATATTGCTTAATAGAGTAGCAAGTAGGTTTATACAACATACATACAATATTACATGATTATAATTATTCTTAAAAAATATTAATTACTTAATTTATATATATATATATAGATATAAACAATTTTCGCCAGATTATTTAATTTGCAACTGGGGACAGTCAGAATTCTATAATTATAGTACACCGGACATAATGATGGCTTGAAGTTTACATCATAGTTATAATACTATTTGCTTTCTCATTAATAAGTTAATGAGTGAAACCTGTGAATGTGCACACTCTCGTTTGTCGTTGTAGCGGTCTCCACAACATGTATGTCTTGTGTTTGAGAGAACAAAACCTGTTTATTTAATCAGCTGATAAGTTGCGTCAGTTCGACCTGCCGATTGCTCATGTGTAGAACATATTGGCATTTAAATACACACATGCAAACTAAGCCATGTGTATAAGATGTTTCTATTTGTGAATATTCTATATAGTCGCATCAAATTAAGCGCTGGGGCAACAGTCCACAGATACCTACCGATCTGGCATTAAATATGAAATTGATTTTGACAATTTATATTATGCTCGGCCTAGCCTTGGGCCACGTGAACGCCAATTGTTCGGCTGATTGTCCCGATACTGAGGATGTGGTTTGGGCACTGGGCGGCGGTTGTAATGTTTTTCGTAACAAGTGTTTCTTTGATAAGGCGAACTGCATTCGCAAGCCTGGTGAGTTAGGAAACTTGCCAGTTGATTCAAATTCATCTTTAAGGATTATATTGTATTTATTCTTATCTACAGCGCTGACTGTCGCTACCAAGGAGGAGTGCCAAAAAAGGTGCAGCGATTTTTGCACACAAGAGTTTGCACCGGTGTCGGGTACCTATAAGGGACAAATAAAACATTTCGGAAATGCTTGCCAAAAACTTGTACATACTTGCAAAACCGGTGAAAGTAAGTGTAATTGACTCTTCAGTGCCAAATATTTTTTGATATTGTTTTTTTAGCATTCTTGAATTGAAGATGACAAGATTCTCTAGATGCTCACCGCATAATTCAAAACCTTATGGAAATTACCACAGTGAAATACCACAGTTATACATTTATTAAATATTTAATCAATTTAAGTTCAAAATATTTCAGCGCCAGTGTCTTCTATTCCTTACACTCGTTTTCATTTAGAAGTTACGTTAATCTAACTAAAAGCTTAAATAATAAATTCTAAATTACATAACCTAACGAATGTAAATGTAGAATGTGTTGTGAATGTTCTATAGAAAAATATTGTTTATAAAATATATATATCTTCTTCGGCATCGTACGTGTTTTAAACAATACTTAAACATTTGCTAAATATTTTGTATGAATTATAAATATCATATATACAATTGTGAGGGCATATGCCTTAAATATTTGTTCTATTTAATCAGAGAGAGATAGCGAGAGAGAAAGAGAGAGAGAGAGAGAAAGAGAGCATAGCTGAAATGTTTGAGATAACGTTTAATTAAAATGAAAATGCATTTAAAAATTGAAATAATAGCTCTTAATCAACAATTCAAATAAAATAATATTCTTGCTGGCCGCATCAATGACTTTATATGGACAACTAACAATAAAAATAAATATACAAACGAACTACACGTCAATGGTTTCGTTATCTCGGCTCTAGCAAAAATCCCACGAAGCCGCAAAGCTCTGACGTACTTTTATTTAAAACCGACCTGGCTTAGTAGTAAAGTTAGTAAGCTAACTGCACACGAGAGAGATGCTCAATTCCGCTAGAAATACATTTTTGCTAGTGATCGCATTTTTGCCTTTTATATTAGAGGGCACTCAGGCTGAAAATAGCCTGCTAGATTGTAGTGTGAAGTACAAATGCTCGGATAAAAAGGAGTATATTTGGGCAACCGACGAGGAGCGTTGTCATGTCTTTCGCAATAAATGCCTGTTCAAGGTGGAACAGTGTGCACGCCGCAGCCAAGGCAAATCGGAGTTGGTTGAAACGGATAAGGAGACTTGCAAGCAGAGCTGTGTGCAGGCGTGCAATCAAATCTTTGAGCCAGTCTGTGCACAGTTCTTCCAGGAGGAGTACATGACTTTTGCCAATGAGTGTGAGATGCGGAACTATATGTGTACTCAAGAGTGGGGTAAGTTGTTGTGTAAATGTTGTTTTCTTTTATTGAATATTTATATGGAATGTTTATTTGCGTTTTCCTTTTAGCCTACTCGTTCTATGCAATGGGAGAATGTCTGGAGCTCCCATAATCGAAAAGTTGAACAATGACCTTTTGAAACCCTAAAAAATTTAAATGCAATATTATTTTAAAACTTAATAAATATATTTAATCATTGCATACAAATAACAAAGCTTTCCAGCCGAAACCACTTTACCCACTTAACACTGCTACGCTTTGTTTATTATTTCTAAATCTAATTTAAAATCTTGTTCCACTTAACGCATGCTGCAAAGTTCAAAAATCCCGAGTTCAAGCCCTTGAGTTCAGAGAGCAACGGCAAAAGGAATATACCAAAAACTGGGGCAAATCCAGACTGTGTATTTCTTCTCTCAAAGTGGTTGGTGGATTTATCAAGTACTTATCTTTTAATTATTGTTAACTGTTTTATGTGTACGGGCTAATTAAATACTTAATGCACTGGCTGAACTCATTTGGTCGAATTGTTACTATAAAAGAACCGAGGTATCCTACAGACAGCATCAGTTGCAATTAGAGCAACATAGAGAACATTTTATTCAATAACAAAAATGGTGGCATCTTTCATTATCATCTTGAGCTGTCTCGCATCCGGCATTGCGGCAGGTACTCCGTCATCTTCCTACTTGCCACCGGCTGGTGGTCTGGTGGGTGGTCGTCCACTTGTGCAAGGTGGCATTGTGGGCCGACCAGCCGCCTCTGGACCTGTGGTTTCAGGACCTGCGGTTTCAGGACCTGCGGTTTCAGGACCTGCGGTTTCAGGACCTGCGGTTTTGGGCCCGATTGTTTCGGGAACAACAATCTCCGCACCATCATCGTCTTACTTGCCACCAGTCAAGGGAGTGCGCAGACGTCCATCTGTCGGTGGCCCGGTAGTTTCTGCACCTGTTGGCTCTGCGCCAATTCGACAACGTCCAACTGGACTATATCGCCCGGCAGCCACTGGATCAGTTGTTTCTGCCCCAACAGTTCAACAACCAACTATCGTGGGAGTCACTCGCCCTGCTGTTCAACGTCCTTCATCTGCTCCTGTTGTCTCTGTGCCAGTTGCACAGGGACCAATTTGGTCCGGAACTGCTCCACGCCCAGGTCCATCGATCGAAGCTGGTGCAATATCTTCTGGACGTCCTCAAGGTGGCTACCGCTCTCGTACTGTCGGCTCCAACGCTCCCTACTAATTGGACTTTAATCCAATATGGCTTTGCTTTGAACACTTTAAACCCTAAATTGTGACCCCACTGTAAAAACCTATATGCATAAATTCGAAAATACCTATGTTTTGCATCATAAAAATATTAAAAAAAATAAAATAAAATAAACAAATAATTACTGAATATATTCTAGCATTTATATTACCATCGTGGGGAATACCTGATAATAGCACAGAACTAGGCGCCACCACTCTGTGTGAGGCGATACAACAAGAAGCAGCTAGCCTACACTTTATTTGACCTTCATATTTGACCTTTGGGCTCACTGAGCGGCCACCGCTAAATATCGATTGTTTCCTTAAATGCTTGATAATATTTTATGTTAAACAAATACTATATTTATGTATACACATATATATATATAAAATATATAAAATATACCCGCACAAAAATTAACTGACTAACGGTTTATATTACATATATGTGTTTTTATACAGCGAAACCTTGGTAATACAAATTTAGTGGAGTATACTATTAATAAGAACAAGGTAAAATTGTTAAGTTAAATTTTGTGCGGATATTTTTTACAGTGGACTATCTGTTCGTGAGAGCACATTTATTTAAAATCCGAACTTTACATACTTTACATACGCCTGTTATATCGGGCTTGAAAAGTACACACATTTTTCATCACTAAAAATGTGGTTTATTGATTGATATTCGTGAACGCTTCATATCAATCCGCTAATTGCGAACATACGTGATTATCTAGCATAACTGATTTAGAACATAAACCAAGAACTTGAAACAATTCAAGTTTGTTAATTATACATGGTAAGTAAAATTTTAATATTTGCGTTTGGAGGGCAAACACCGAAAGTCAGTTAATTTTAAATTAAAACTGGAGCAAATGGAGGGCATGAATTTCCCAAAACTGGTTCTAAGATAAATCAAGTACTTATCTTGATATAAAATTTAATGCACTTTGAATCAGTTTTTTGAAATTGGTTCTATAAAAGCGCTCAGCTTAAGAAAAACAAGCATCAGTTGTCAACAAGCAACAATTGAATTATATAACCATACAGACAGCTTTGAATTTGATTACCAAAATGGCTGTCACTTTCTAATTCTGGCCGGTGGTCCATCATCGTCCTACCTGCCTCCAGTGGGAGGACAACACGCTGTGCATAGTGCTCCTGCCGTAGCACCGGCTATCGGTCGACATGTTGTGTCTGGACATGGAGTTTCTGGATCAACAATCTCTGCACCATCTGTCTCGCATTTGTCACCAGTTCATCGAGTGGGCAGACGTCCATCTGCCGTTGGACATGGACATGTTGCTGCTGCCCCTGTTGCCTCTGCACCAATTGCACATCGACCGATTTTGACTGGAATTCCATCTAGCGTGGGTGTTGGTCGCCCCCATTCCTATCGTACTGCAGCTGCTAGACCTGCCGTCGGTGCCTCATCTGTACACCGACCAACTGTAATTGGACACCCGTCGAACGTAGGAGGTGGACGCGCCATTGTTCACGGTCCTTCAGTTGCTCGTCCTGCTGCCTCTGCACCAGTTGGCAGGCGACATTCTTATGCTGGAGTTGCTGCCGGACACATTCCATTGGCCGGAGCTGGTCTAACCCACATCCCACATCCAGCTAGTCGCCATCATGGTGGCCACAAAGTCGTTTCTGGCTACGGTTCCCGCACAGTCGGCTCGAAGGCTCCCTACTAAATGTCCTTGGCTTTATCATTGAACCTATAAAAACTGCTGACCGCCCACTTTAAACGATATTCATGAAAACAATAAATCTACATTTTATTATAAAAAATCAACTTCTAACAAAGGCTAAATTAAACAATTAAGAACATTGCAGTTGGGTCTAACCGACAGCGCTATATTCGTTCACTGTATAATACCAACTAAAAACAGTCGATTTTTATTCTCTAAACCCAGTGAAAATGGTTAAAAAGGGTTTTGTGAATGGTATGTAACAGGCAGTAGGAGGCATCTCCGATCAGGACGACGAACTGATTTAACTTAACTCGCCGAGTCGAATACTACAGACTTGCGAATTGGTTTGTACATAAAATTTAATGCTCTTATTTAGTCCTGAAAATTGTATAACGATCAAAATTTTAGTTTAGAAGAACTTAATTATTTAAAAAAAATCTTATGATGGTTAAATTGCGTTTTTTCACAACAAAATAGTTGGGTGAAGCCGATAGGAGATGTGCAGCTGAAACTAAGGAGTCTGAAACTAAGGAGTAGTTCGAGCCCGCGTAGGGGACAATGCGGAGTTTTGATACTCGTTTACGAAGTGAATGGAGTTTTTGCGTAAGCTTTACGCGAATAAATGGACGAATATCTGAAATAAACGTGATGTATGGTATATGATCTATGGTATACACAAATTTAGGAAGTCCCAGTTCACCTTTCTTGAGAGGAGTTTTTAAAGGGGGACTTCAGGCGTTTTAATGGGTGGTGCCGGAATATCAAGGTCGCTATCTTTGAAGAATCCGAACAGCAATTTACATACCAAATTTGGTGAAATGTTCAGCTTTTATCAATTTGCGATTTATTTATCGGATATATCTTCTGAAAAGTAAACATTATTATTATATAGATCGCTGATTTAGATCAGGATAGTTCCAGGCAGCTAGAAAAATATAAGATTACGTTTATTTAAAAAAATTAACAATTACAACAATTTGGGAAATTCCGAAGTGTACTTTTGACTTAAGTTAATAACCCAGAGTTAAGTTATATATGTAATGTGTGTAGCTAATTACTTATCGGGCGAGACAGTAAGACAGAATGCTTGATAATCAGATTTAATTTAAATGATGGGTCAATAAGATAATGAATATAAGAAAAAATCAGTTTTTTTTGTGCGCCGAAAGCAAAATACTCTTTAGACATGTAACAGATGTACTGCATACTGTTTTTAACGGGGTTTAATATAAATCTATCGGGTGATTTTAAATAATATGCCGATGTTGATAAAAAAAACCTCTATGCATATTTGTATTGGGCCAAGGGTTGCTCGTTAATTAATTCCTGAGTTTGGTTAGGCTATATTGCAAAATAAAAATGGGTTCTGTGCTTCAACCGATTGGACGAGTAAACTTCTATTTGACTGTCGAAACTTATTAAGAATATATGTACATACTTAATACAATCGGGAAGGGTATAAAATATGAACTTGTTGACTGGATTAATTTTTGTAGAGCGGGAGCTATAAAAGCATCCATTTGGTTCAAAACGAGCATCAGTTGTCAACAAGCAACAATTGAATCATATAAACATAATATAGATAACCTTGAATTTGATTACCAAAATGGCTATCACATTCGTTATCCTTCTGAGTTGTCTCGCATCCGTTAATTCTGGCCGGTGGTCCATCATCGTCCTACCTGCCTCCAGTGGGAGGACAACACGCTGTGCATAGTGCTCCTGCCGTAGCACCGGCTATCGGTCGACCTGTTGTGTCTGGACATGGAGTTTCTGGACCATCTGTCTCGCATTTGTCACCAGTTCATCGAGTGGGCAGACGTCCATCTGCCGTTGGACATGCAACCTCTCCACATGCTGCTCCTTCCCCTGTTGCCTCTGCACCAATTGGACATCGACCAACTTTGACTGGAGCTCCATCTAGCGTGGGTATTGGTCGTCCCCATTCCTATCGTACTGCAGCTGTAAGGCCTGCCGTCGGTGCCTCATCTGTACACCGACCAACTCTCATTGGCGCCCCATCCAACGTGGAAGTCATTCGCCCCGCTGTTCAAGGTTCTTTAGCTGCTCCGTCTGGTGTCTCAGCACCAGTGGCACAGCGACCATCCTTTGCCGGAGTGGTTGGAAGAACCATCCCATCCGTGGGAACTGGTGCAGTTCGTCAACATTCATCTGGCCGTCAACATGGTGGCCAAAAAGGCGTTTCTGGTTACGGTTCCCGCACTGTCGGCTCGAAGGCTCCCTACTAAAAGTCCTTGGCTTCCGCTCTGAATATACATAATGCAAACTACTTCCCGAACAAACAATAAAATATGAAAATATGCATTTTTTAAACATTGAAGCGTAGTTATAACAAAAGTTAAAATTACTCATTAATTAAAAATATTTCGAAGTAATGTGCTTAATGTGTTTGTGTATCACTTTGGACAGCCAAGTGAAATGCTTGGCAATTAGATTTAATTCGTATCAAGTTATAAAGTTTGGGTCAAGAAGCTAAAAATAAGCTTACAAATAAAACTGGTGGCTATGTTTTGCTGATCTACATAAAAACTATAATATAAAAAATAAAATCTATATATTTGACCAAAAAGAACATCAGTTGTCAGTCAAGCTACAACTAAGCCACATATTTCGCTGAGCTGTCTCGTGGCCACTTACAATGGATTTGCTGGAAGGCCAATTTCAATGGTTGGCGTCAGTGACGCTATCAGTGGCATTGGTTCAATCTCGTCTGGCTATCATGGCGGTGCTTACCAGCAACTACATCAGATTCCTCCATCAAATCAAATACTAACTATTATTAATTGTTGGCTTTGTTGTTATGAAATCCGAGTTGTTTATCCGTCAATAACGCCTAAACTCAATATAATTTTTACAAGCAATGTAAATTGCTTAAAATATTGTTGACTTGTGCTGTAAGTTCAAATAAGCCTAATTAAATAAATAAAATCAACAAATTAAATTTAAAAAAAAAATGCAATTTTGTCATTCCATTTATGTTGTATACTTTTTACACTAGTTGCATACTACATTACAAATTTTGACATCAGTTTTTGAGATTTGCTAATACAATGTATAATACATGAGCTGTAAGTAGAGTCGGTTTTAATGTTAGTTAGGATTTTGAATTCCTTATTAGCTGTCGCCATATGCCATAATTGGAATATAGAAGACTTCATTACAGTTGTGGCTCGAGTTTTGGTTTGTGGTCAAAGGTACTTCATTTTACCCACAGTGAAAGCCAAACGAGTGCGCAAATAAAAATAAATGTGAAGCATTTGCAAAGCAACCTTCGCACACCCAATACTTAAATGGCTCAGGGTCGGGCATGGTCGATCTATGTTGTTTGGCTCATATGCAACAATAATAGCAAATTATGCTTACAATTGTATAAGATATAGCAAATCCAATTGCTTTGATAAGTGGTCTGTGGCAAAAATGAATTGTCATGGCAATAATTTGTCGAAAAAATCTATACAAAAATTGCGTAAAATTTAAAAATCCCACCATCGTGGCTAATAACTGCGTCGCATTATGTAAGCGTAATAAAATTGGCTTACACACTTTAGGCCACTAGGGAGTATGTGCTGGAGGCGCTCTAAATCTTTAGCCAGTTATGACTCATTCACTGTTTTGTCGCCAGCTGTGCGTTTGGGGTGTCTGCAGAGTGGCAACAGTTTTAATTTCTAAGACATATTCGTGCGATTTTCTTATACAATTAGCCAGTCGGCCATTAAATCAGTACAAACGTATCAGAAATTGCTCAATCGCTTCGATCAAGTAACAAATAACATTGTGCCGAAAATTGACATTTTGTAAGCATTTGAAAAGTGAACGCAGCAGCAACAATAACAACAACAACAACAACAACAAGTCTACATGTGGTGCGTTGGTAAAAATCTTGAACATGTTAAGAATGCCTGCAAGGTTGTCTACAGCGACTATGGCAGCCATTCAGCGCCTCCAACTTAATTAAATTGGCTTAACATGGACCATTTGTGGCTCAGTTGGTTGGTTGGTTGGTTGGTTGGCTTGGCCGGTTAATCAAATGGCCAATTTGAAGGCGCGTTAGCAATTACATTCAGTCATAGCAATGAGCTTTTTGTCAGCTCAACGCCTAACGGTTTCATTATGATGCACTTGTGTTGCAAATGGCTTGCGATAAATATTAATTAAGCAACCCAATGACAAGTAAGAAAAATGAGAAACTAATATGCAAGCATGTTAATGTTTTGCTCTACATTGGAGCCGTGCGTAAACAAAAATGTCACACGCCATTAAAATTTAATGGCATGTTTAATAAACTTAAGAAAAAACGAGACAAAAACGAAACAAAATGTTATGCTGCCAAACCAGGTCGATAACGCAGATTGTAATGCGCATAAAAAATTGCCTTAAATAAAAGAACAGCAACAAAGCCAAAAAAACGACTTTTCAAAAAAAAAATGCGTGGAGCTCGTGGCACTATGCGGTTGTTCTTACTGCTGTTGAAGTAGTTGCACAATTTTCATGCGTTCATGCAAAGCAGTTGTAAAGGCAACAAAGCCAAAACCGAGACCAAAGGCCATAAAATCGATATGGAAAATAATCCAAGAAAATATCAAATTTTTGAGCGTGGCTCAAACTAAATTAATTTTAATTGTTCAGCATTTTGACGTGTTGGTGCGCTTTGGTTTATATACGGATTATTGTGTACATATTTTAATTGGACTCAATTTAGCTGGCTTTTATACGTATAGATAAGTTTAAAGTATTTGCTCAAAGTAACAATTAATAATAATAATAATAAAACAATAAAAAAATAATAATAGTAATAATAATAATAATAAGTAAAAATAATAATTTGACATAATTTTACTTCCTTTCGTTGTTTGGTCATAATTTTTGCAAATTCAAGTGAGGAAAATTAACGAAAAAATTATTTAAGCAAATTGTGTTTCGCAAGATACATTTTAAGAAGTTAAACTTAGCTGCCTTATGTAATTTGCTTGATCCTATTTTAATGTACACAAATATCGTGGGCAGTCTTTAAGTTGTTGTTCCGTGTTTGTGTATATACAGCGACAACAATGACAATAATAAAATCATAACATTTATTATAATTAAATATATACTATTGGATACGTAAATAAAATAGATCCCTTTTCAACAATCTGTTAAGCCTGTCGCAACACGCAGTCTTTCTGTCACATTAACACAAGAGAGTTAGGCAACGAACTTGGTACGCGCACTATTTAATACACCACCACGCCGAAAGCTACCACAGTAAACTCAGCACATGTTGGCAGCACAGCTCGAATTCGCACTCAAGCCCGATGACGCGACTCAAAGTTGAGCTTAACGTCAGCTTTGGAGAAGTTCGAAGGTGCCGTCGCGACGTTGGCTTTGGGCGTTTGTTTTGCCGGTGTTGTTGGCAGCTGTTTGGCTGATAACCGAAGTACTGGCCAAATATCGAGACCGTTGTATTGGCCTGCTATCGCTGGTTGCTGTTGCCGTGGCCGTTGTCGGTGTCGATGTCGATGTTGTTGTCGCTGTCGCTGTTGGCGTTGGCGTTGGCGTCGCGACGCTGACGTTGACGCAGTCGCATTCAAGTCGGCAAGTTATTTGGTTTTGTGTGGCAGCATTGGGCTGCTCAGTTCAGTTATTTGCTGGACACACGCCGTGGCGGTACTGCAAGCGGCTAACGGTACTGGGTGCTGAATTTTAAAAGTGTTGAATAGAAATCGAAATCACAGAAAGCGCAGTGAATAAATGAAATTAAGAAATAATTGAAATAAGTGACAAAGGGTGATACTTTTAAACAACAGGTGTTTACAATACTTTACCGGATTTTGGAAGTAAAAAAAAAAAGAAATCACGAAAAGTGCCAATAACGAAAGACTTAAGAAACAAACTTAAAGAGGACTGTGTGTATGTGTTTGAACTCTGCAGCTGTTGTGCTGCATTTTGGCCAGCCAACGGGCTCTAAAAATAATTAAGGCCAACCGAAACAAACTTACCATCATTCAAAACTGCGTGGGCTGTCGCAACGTTCCACTTTATCACTCCGCCGGCCATAATTGGATTATTTCGCTTTGGTGTTAGCTTTTGTTGCTTGCGTGCGAAAATCGACGCAAAAACGCATTTAAAGAAGTCATTAACAATCGCAACTATCAACGGCCAAGTGGCAACGTACAACGTCAACAAAATGATTTTAAGGTATGTGTCCCCTGTACCGCTTAGCAAAACAAGTTGATTAGTTTCGCGTTTTTCAACCTTTTTTCCGTGCTGCACTAATGAGTTGCATTTTTATTTATGGCACGACGCCTTATTTCATATAGTTCAAGTTAATTTCAGCGTGTGGCATACAACTAAGCCCAGTTCAGGCTCCCAGCTAGTTCTTAGTGTGTTTGTTATTTTATGTAATTTTTATGTGCCTGCCGCTGAGCTATGATAGCTTTCTGTTGACATTTTACCGTTTCTCTTGGCGTGGCAGTGGAAAGTTCTGAGCGGACAGCAGAGAAATTTGTGTGAGTTCTGTGGACGCTGTTTAATAAAATTCTGGCTTGCGCCATGTTTGTGTTTTGATTATCACATTTATATTCAGGTTGTATATGTTGATATTCTTTGGTAGTCTGCTGCAAATGGACGCGACCCATTGCCGCATGTCGAATGTGTAGTTGTTAATGTTGCGGCTTAATGAGTTCTATGAAAGGCTAAAAGTACTACATGTTTGTCTGTTTTTATTGAACAAACTACATCCGCGGCTTATGACTTCCGAAAACTTTCTACACAATTATCTTTCCATGGACACGCGCCAATCACAGCCTACAGCTGAAAACTAATGATTGTGCTACCAACCCAGAGCCGAACAAGTCATCAGAGACAGCCTCCAGACAGAGTTTAGCGGGCTTAGCTAATGAGCGAATAGGTCATGCTCTTGGCTTAGTAGTATCCGCTGTTTGGCGCTCGTTTCGTCATTCACACCTACTTAAATTGAGCTCAGCTTGACTACAATTTCATTTAAAAAGCAATTAAGCTGCGGCAAAGGTAAAAGATAAGTCTTTAAGCCGAGCAAAACAATATGGGTATGCATAGAATTGAATATTGTGTTAAAACAGTTGCCCGGTCGAATGATGGTGCTTATAATCGCATAATGGCAAGGTAGTCGACTCGACGGCTTATCTGCGACTTAAGGCTCGCCAGCAAGTACAGCTGTGGGCGTGGTCCGGTCGGGCATGACTCAGACGCTGTTCAGAGCCCGCTATTAGTTTAATATTTGTGGACGTTTCCATGGTTCGCTCTTTGGCTAACGGCAGTTTGCACCTAAGTTAACACGGCCAACAATATTGAGTTATCGGCTCGCTGTTAATTGCCAGTTGTTGGCCACGTTTGTTGATTTGTTGTTTGTGTCCCGACAGAATTCATAGCATGAATTAAGAACAGAGCGAGAGCATTGGGTTTTATTTTGGTCCATGGACCAGAAAAACGGGGGGCGTTATCGAGGTCATTAACATTTCGTGCGAAGTTCAACTCGAGTTACACAATTGGCCAAATGTTTCCAAGTTGTTGATTTGGAATTCATGCTCAACCAGTTGGCTGCCTGCGCTGTCTGCGACAACGTTTGTGTCTGCTTTTGTCCACTTTACTTTCTCCTTAAATGTAGAAGACAGGCTAAAAACAGCCTGAAGTGCAGCGCAGCAAAGTTGATTTCCTGCTGCATTTGCTGATCATGTGCCTTCGCACTGCAACTGGGCTGCATCTGCCGCGTGACTCGCCAGAAATCCGGTTCGTTGCGATATTATAAAATAAAGATATAATTGCGACTGCAGAGAGCAGAGCCAACAGGTAGTTGCAACGAGATTATAGCGGCTGATCGCGCCGATATTTGCCGATGCAGCCGCACGTTGAAATTGTGTCAAGGCTGCAGCAGCACCGTCTTCAATTGCCAATTTGCATGCACCTTCTGCACCACACCGCACAAATGCGCCACAAATTGTAGCTGTCGAATGGTGGGCGTGTCTCGTGAAATTGGAAAGCGCCCAAACGAAGATCGAGGTGCAGCGATAAAAGCACATTGTGCTGCATATAAATGAGCGGCCGACCAAAATATATCATTTATTTGACCAATTTCATAAAGCACAACTTGAACGGACCCCAGAAAAATGTGCTGCTGTTGCTTTTGTTACATAAAATGCCTTACAAGGTTCAATTGAAGACAACATCAGCCACTACAGACATGAATTTGTACTTGTATACGTGTTTTTTCTTCTTCTATATTTCTATGAAGCGTTTTTTGGTCATGTGCTTTGCTACAATTACTCGCATAATGCCAATTCCTTGTCTCCTCTCTTGTCTACCCATATTTTTTGGGCAACAAGCCACGTGACGGTTTTTTCGCTTTCAACACAAAAAATATTGTAGCAAATTGTTGTTGTGCGCCTGACATTGATGGGCTTTGCGGCACTTGGCTGAGTGCTCGATTTTCAAAGTGAATGTTAGCCCAACATTCACTTTTGATTTACAGATCTTTGAAATTGTATTTTAACTGATGATGCGCCATAATACACGACATTACGTTAAATTAACCGAAACAATTTTTGCTTTCAAAAAATGTAATGCTCAAGCTGCCCACATTATTGCTTATTTTTTGAACTTGTTTATTATTTGGACATTTAATTGACTTTTTGCAATAGTTTTTTATTTTGGCGATCTATTAATAATGCTTTACGCGTAACAAATGAAAGTTTGGCGTGTTCAAAAAACAACAAATTATTGCTTCGTTTAGTAAGTAAAGCAAAGGGTGGTAAGAATGGATGGCAAACATGAAAATCCCTTCATAAATTTTACGACATTTATGTCTCTGTATTTATGTTTACAGTACTTAGGCCCAAACATGCGCAGTAATCAGCCATGAAAATTGCAACTCATATTTGTCTGTGCTAATCCCACTCAAGTGTAGAAATTTTCTTTATTCCTAAGATGAACATCGAAATCTGCTGACTCACAAGCGAGAAAGTGTTACAAATAACTATGACAAATGAACGTTATTTATATGTTTATGTAAACAGGTCGTATACTATATATATGCAGGTACTTAACTGCGCTAGCTACCAAGCGTGAGAACCAAAAGTGAAATGGTTTAGTTTTTTTTTGATCTTTAAATCAACGCATTTTTGTTTTTTTGCGCTTATCAGTTAAAAGCGGATAGGAAACCCAGATGCCAGACGGTAGTAATTAATATGCAGTAGCTGTCGGCGGTCGTGCTGCAAAATGAAGCGCCTTGGATCGACAACAACAAAGTATTATAGATCGTGAGAGCCAAACTAACCCAAATATCTTGCACAGGGGTTTTGCTTCTCTTTTTCACGTGCGCTTGTCAAAATGATGTGGCAATTGAAAGCAAACTATGCAGCATGTTGCAGCGCCCCAAAATAAAAATTAGAAAAAAAAGACGAAAAAGAAACTGATGCAGCTACTCGTATATTGTACTGCTGCATATTTAGTTGGAAAACAATTTAAACAAAGCGCAGTGCATAATGCTGCATGTTGGCATGCTGAGGAGCTACGCAATAGCCGAATACACAAATCCAAAAATCCAAAAAGCTACACAAAAATCACAAATAACTAAGCGATAATCACCCGCTCATTTGTAGGCAGGCCAAGTGGAGTGGCTCTTGCATCATTCGCACTCAAATTGATGATGATGATGACGATGTGCCAATTGTTAGACATTTGAAGTCGAAGCCGCAGTTGCTGAGTTATTGAATTCATGCAACAATTTGGTAATTGTTAAAAAACAAATACTGCGGCGACTGGCGAAAGGCGTCGCCACACATAAGCACCGAGTGTCCAAACAATTATGTAGGTGTCACATGAGGATGCTCGGCTGCGATTTAGACTGCAAAGTTGGATAAGGCTAAGAAAGTCAAGGCAATTGACTTGTACAAAAGCCAAACCGAAATCAGCGCTCAACATCAAATGCAAAAGTTGTTTTTATTTTGATTTATGCATCTACAATCGATTGCGGGCCTGGACAGCAGCCAGTTTAGCATTGAGTTTGCACCTCATGAAATACCAGCATTTCGGTTAATATTGGCTGGCATTGAAACTGGCTGCATTTACAATATTTGACCGGCCGCTAAGCACTACAATTTGTTTGCAATTAGCCGAGCCATTGCGAGTTATAAATCTGCAAAGGCGTTAGCTTGTTTGCAGACCCAATTATTAAGCTGTTGTCCGCAGATCGCCTACTTAGTTATCACAGGCGGCTGTGCAACGCGGCGTATGCGCAACAAAGATCAATAACTGCAACAGCAGCTGTTACTGCGCTTTGGCCTGTCTCCAATTTACATTCTAATCGCATAAATTCGATATTCAAGTCAATAAACTGCACGTAAGCCATGTCTGATGCTTATCTGTGGCCTGGCGATTGCGTGCAGCGTTCCATTGGGTGATATATCAAACCCTTCACGAGACGACATCGATTTTATTGAATTGATAAGTTCCTTCGCGCTTTTTTGGGTCAATTCGAACTAAGGCAGCTTTGGCCCGCTTATTAGCCCATAAAGCGGTCCCATAAAACGTGTTTGCCGCTGCACAACTTGCCGATTTACGGCACAATAAAAAAATAGCGACACTAATGCCACATAAATGCGCTTCGTGTTGCAATTGGCCAACAGTTTATTAAGTATGCGCCATGTGTGCGCTATTGATTCGATTTGTTTTTTTTTTTTTTTTTAAGCAGTTGCGTTTGAAAACGCGAACGGATGTGAAGACATGACAGTGGCCTGGTCAGAGCCTGGTCTGGTCAGTCTCGATTCTGCCTAGAGCGAGATTCACTAAGACTTGAGCAATTGGCCGGTGCAACAGCAGCCTGTGCACAATATTGAGCAAACTTATATGTGACAATTAAAACGTCATGAATTCGACATTTGCAATTGAATAGAGCTGGGAGGCGAGACCCACACACACACACGTCTGCGGCTTTTATTGTGTCTAAACAGATGTCTGGCACTCGGACACTTACATATTTATGAATGACTTTTAATGAGTATACGAGAACAAATGCCACAAAGTCAAGCGGTTGAGAACACAATAAACTATTGATTATTAATTGAAAGTCTATTTAAAAACAATATATTCAATTAACAAAAGATACGTTTTTGTTAATAAGTGTTTTCTGCTACAACTGTTTAAGCTTTTTTCTCTACATTTTCAATTGTGATATGTTAAATTGGATTTATCATAATTTTCCGAATTTATTTAACACAAATCAACAAAAATAACCTTGCTGTTCTAACCACATCCCTCACTTTAACCGTATGTCAGCCAGCATTTCTGTCGTATGACCTCTATTTATTATTTATTAACTGAATGTCTATTTAAAAACATTTTTGGTAATAAGTGATTTCTGGTTTATCCTCGCAATTGTTATATGCTTAATTGGATTTTTACGAGTTTTCCAAATTTCAAAAAGGCAATAAGCACATATTTTTAATTTATTTAATAAACAACATATCCTTCACTTTAACCCATGTCAGTCAGCATTTCTGGCGGTATGACCTCCATCAGGTAATTAAGGCCTGCCATAGTTACCCACCTAAAATATATCATTAAGATTCTCGTATAGTATCTTACTTTTCATTTTAAATTTTTTATAAATTTCAAGTTGCAATAACTAAATTGTAGGCTCTGTTTTAAAAGTAAATTAATGTTGATCAAGGGTAATTCATATGGTTATTAATTAATTTGTACTACTCTTATTATTATGATGTTGCGGATAATAAACGAATTTATTTCATACACATGTTTTTAGCTTCCGTTATTTTAAACGTAGTTACATTATCAAATCCACGATTAGCGCGATGTAATTCTTCTTGTAACTTCAGAAACACCACATTTTCTTGCCAATAACCGAAAGTATTTGATATTTTAGCTTTTTATAAGGGAAAACTATGCGCATTTCAACACTTTCGAAAACAAAAAACAAAAAGTAATTTACATATAAATCTGTAAGACAATGCTGAGTGATGTGGTAAGCAGCGGCAGCAGCTGCAGCAACCACAATGCAGAGTCCGCATGAAGAGCCCAACAAAGGTCCTATGCACTTGGCGCGCCCCTGGGCCTGGGCGATATGCTGTGTAAGACTTACACGAATGCCAGCTAACAAATGACATAACGAAGTAGCGCGGGCATCATGCGATGCAAATTCACAGCTTCATGCAACATCTAACAATGCCACAACAATGGAATAACAACAACAATGCAACGGGCAATTAACGTAACGCTGGTAAAAATTATTAACAAATGTCAACTGTGGACGCGCTTTTAATGTGTGGAGATTAGTGGCATCCATTTCAGGCGGTTGAATATGGCTTATTGTAACAATGTTGAAAGTTCACTGCGCAGCATCGTTAGCAGCCAGATATTGTTAACGGATTGTATGTTGTTAATGGTCCTAATTCGTTATGGCTGATGGTTTCGGCCTGTCTGAAGCAGACAAAAAGGTCGCCTGATTTTTGGGCAAAGACTCAAAGTCGACAAAGGCGGCTTGATTCCATAAATGGTTCGATCGTTGGCAAAATATGGGCGGTCTGTAAAAAAATGTTGGCTGCCATGCAAATGCGCTAAGTCGTTAGATAAGTTGCAGTATATATATATATATGTATATAGCCACCAAAAAAAAAAATTAATTGGCTCTTGCGGGCAGGTGTAAAACTTGCCGCTGCGTGAATATGCAAAAATTTGTCGTTTGGTTTTGGCTCTTGGCCAGAAGGACGTTGGCTATTACTGCGTGTACGCGTGAGCGCCTTTCACAAACGCTGTCGCCCCAATGGCGAGCAACAATTAATTGACTTACGCAGTGGCAGCCCGCATGCAATCAAGTCCGGACAGTTCAATTTTTTGTGGGGCGTGTCCAATTGGAATCCAGCTAGCCAATCACTGCGTGGGCGCCTGCGCCTTTTGCTGCGTTCTAATTGCCTTGGCATGACGGCTTATGAGTCAAATGGCCCAAATAAACAATTTACTGGCTTTCAAGACATTTAATTATCAACATTGCACGCTTTTCGCATTTACCGGCTTATAATTTCGAAATGCTGCCTTGAACCATTTTGATTTGTGTAGTTTTTCAAATGTTTTTGTTTTTGTTTTGCAAAATACAAGTGGCTTGTAATTACGAAAAAAAAAATATTGTTAGTACTTAAGGCTTGAAGTGCTTGCAAGACTTGTAAGTTAAGCTTTTAAGCCACAAACAATAAGGTCGTTCAGAGGGCAAACCCAACATAAAATATTTAAATCTGCGCTCTCCAGAAAACACTTGTTAAAGTGCACAAAACATTTATGGCTTGCTTTTAAAATTATCCAACAATTGCAATTGTTGGGACGGGGCAGGGCGAGTGTCCCGCAATTGCCGCAAAGCCGCTCGTATTACGCGGGGGCATCAATGCGCTAAAATTGAAATGGGATACAATTGCAGTTTATTTGCCGCAGCGTGTTTTTGTGTGGCCAGCTGAAAAGAAAGCCTCAGTACAATGGCACAAATTGAATGCGAAGCGGAAAGTGAAAGGATTTAAGTGCGTTTTATTTCGCTTACACAAGAGCGGAACAGCGCGATTTGCCCTAAGCAGCTCATTTTCATCAAACAGCTCAAAGCAATAGATCATAAATGAAGGCGACCAGATGGCAGGGCAACACAGGGCGCTTTCACTGCTGCTGCTGATGTTGCTGCTGCTGATGTTGCTGCTGCTGATGTCAGCATTTACAATCGATAGCTACATATATAAAAAGTCATTAACAATTGACCGAAAATATGTTTTTATACTCGGCTCTGTGCAGGCGACAAAAGCTAACAAGCCATTAACATCAACACGTGCCACAAGTCATAAATTCAACTTAATAAAAGCAAGGTTGCCAGTTGTCAAACAGCCAGACTCCGCAAAATGTGGCTCAACACAATGGACAGCCAAAAACAATGCAATTTAAATTGGTTACATTGGCAGCAATTCAACATCTGTTTTTTGTTTTTGTTGCTGCTGCTGCTACTTTTGGCCAGTTGGTGATTAATAGGCCGCGCTGCGGGCGTAAAGCTTTTATACGCGTACTTTTCATATGTGCCACCAAACCAGGCAAATGTTTCAATTCACCTGCTTGGCTTGACGGCCTTCATTGCGCTCGTTAAGAATATTGTAAGTTCGATTTTTATGTTGTTTTTTTTTTTTATAAATATATTACAAAAATAAATTAAATTTGTAAATTGGATATGTAAAATAAAATTTATATAAAATAAAATTTATTTTATTCACAGAATATTCGCGATATGGCTGATCAGTGCCGCACAGGCGCAATATCATCAATTCGGGGCGCAACTGCAGTCGCCGCATGGCTCGGACTGTGCCCTGCTGCTGGCCGGACCGGGTCGTTCCTCCGTTTATGACTACAATGTGAATCTGTTTCGCGGCACGCTGTGAGTACAAATAGAAAATACGCTAGTGGCATTCTGGGTTACGTGTGCGCGCAAATATTTGAGCGTTGACACCAAAACGGTAAAATGCTAAGCTGACAGTCATAAATCTTGGGCGCTGCAGCTAATGCAGCGGCAACATGCACGGCCTGTCGATACTCTACGCCTACGACAGCTTTCAGCTAATCATCAACAGCAGCAGCAACAACAGACTGGCGGCGTGTCGAAACTGTTTGTCTTGCCAAATGGGCAACGGGGGCAAAAGTTGCACGCCTGGGAGCGAGTCTTCAACTTGCGTCTCGGCCTGACATATTCGCATGTGCATGGGGCACACAACACACAGCGGGTAGCTGTGGCAGTGTAGTCTAGTGGCAGCTGTTAAAAGGCATGCTGAGTGATGGCATCTGCTGTGAGACAGGAGCAAGTTAGACCTTTCAAATCTAACAACTACATTAGCTGTAGACCCGCAGGTTGATTAAATAAATAACACACACATAAATAATTATCTGTAAAGTTTGCTTGGATATGTATTTAAATTGTGAAATTTATTTTTTAGCCACTTATTGGTTTCCTTAGTTGCTCGCAGTCAATTGTATTCCTTATGCACTCTCCCTCGCTCCTGACCCTCCAATCTAATTGGGAACGTAAACACAAGTCACTCAAAACATATTCAACAATCGAGTTTCAGTTACTTACCTTGGCGTCTGCTGCATATTTGATTTAGTAGCTCGCACTTATTGGAAAAAGTGCAGAGGCTGACCTGCCTGCCACGCCTCAAGATGGCACAGACAGGCATATATTCCCTGGTACATGCTGTGGGGCAAGGACGCTTACTGTATGCACCAGACAGGGCACATAAGCTAACAACGACCAGGAGAAGAATCGCCACGGATCTCATGTTGAAGACAGTGATTAAAGTACTTATGTGGCTTTCTGGGGTCTGACTGTGCCTTATATAGTCGATTGCTCGTAAAGAACATATTATATGTTTAAACAATATATGGCTATTCAATTCATTTAAGACACAATATCAGAAGACATGCGAATTATGGCAATTTAGCTTTTGTTTATTATAAAAAAAATTTCTGATGCGTTTTTGTCAATAAAAATGTGTGTTTTGGCAGAATTAAATGTTACACTTGTTGGCTTCGGATGTGCAGCTCGTTTGCCGCAATTAACCGATGGATTTTTGACCTCGACTTCAGATAAACTGACTTTGGCGCAACGTAAAGATAAAGTCATGTGATGCGAACGCGTCTGCCTGACGGCACTTGACAGGTCGCCACAGATTTATTGGTAGAAACCGCATAACAAAAAGGCAGCCGCAGCCGCAGTCGCAGCCGCAGCTAAAGCAACAGCAGCAGCAACAAAACAGATACAACAGCTATACAAATAAACGGCATTGCAACACTTTAAGCAGCTGAAAGCACCTGCAGAGGCGACACGGCAACAGCTGCTGCTGCTATTGATGGCAAACTGAAGTTTGGAAACGATTTCGAAATGTGACTTTGAAAAAAGTGCTAAAAGACAATGCCTGAACTTCGACCATGCGCCATAAAGTTGCAGCTATGCAACAGACGGTTACAATTTAAATGTCGCACGATCGGGCTATAACAAATTTATATAGGGGTCACTAGAGAGTTGAGCTAATTTGGGGTTGCCTGGCGCAAAACGTGACTCGGCAACTATTTGGCTTTGGCCTGGCTATTGAACTTTGTTGCGGCCGGCAAAAATGCAGTCTTCAATTGCAGCCACAACAACCTACTTAAATGATAAATACAGGTTTGCCGACCTGGGCCACTTTCATTGCTGCTGCTGCTGCTGCAGCAGGCGCTCTGATATATTGTAAACTATTTATTCCCGCTGCACACCTCGAAGAGTCTGCGTAAGTGAGGTAGTCCCCGCGATCGTATTGGTTATGCCACAAGGCCCCAAAAATTCACGCGTGCATAGATAAATGATATTTGGATGGTGTACCTGGAGATTTACGACACGCTTTTGCAATTACTCACAACTCACAATATTACGCATACGCCACGCCGGCCCGTGCAACCAAATACGGTTTCACTTTTAGCAGGAAGCATTCGCTTGTGTGTATTGGCGCGCACCTGCGAACGCGATTTGATTTCACAGTGCAACATGAGGCACATTCATTGTACCACAGCAACCCAATCAGGATAACAAGTCCCAGTTACACCAAGTCGATTCCAGTGCGTGCCGCATGCAAGCAACTTTCTAGCTGGCCCAAAACTTTATCTCTGACTGCCCGCCAGCCAGTCCAATGCGCACATTGAACTTTCAAGCAGCAATAAATTTTTAAATTAACTCGCAGACCAGTTAAGTGCCAGCCGCCATTTTGCAATTGACAAATTTTCAAAAAAAAATAAAAAAAAAAACATTGTAAATCTCCAAGCACCGCTGACTAAGCACCCTTACTGAATATGAAGTTTTAAATTTGAGCTGCATTTAACACAACGTAAGCATATAACATTTTAAAAATAATTAATTTTAACATTAAATTAACTTTTTGACGAGTGCAGAAATTTTGAGTCCTTTATCTAAACATATTTGTTGTCATTATTCAGTACACATTTATATAATACACTCTGTGAATTATCTTAAAATAATATGTGAAATACACTTTCCATAGTGTGTTACATAATTTCATGTGTCATATGGCACTCACAATGTGTATTAAATTACTAGATAAAAGCCTAGGAAACGAAAGGTCGCAATACCAATTTCCGTTTGTTTGGCAGCACTCACAATATCAATAACGGGTCAGTTAAGAAAAAAAAAAATAATAATAATAAAAAAAAAACAGAACCAACTTTCTAAAAATGCTAAGAAAAATATATTTCTTAAATCTAAATAGTTTAAGTAGTTATTTCAAAAGCTAGACTAACGACAGCTCGATATATATTTGATATAAAGTGGCACAGTTTCCTTAATGTGTTACATACCTTATCAAAATATCAACATACACCCTGCCGCATGTTGCATACAAAATATGGATGCAAGTTCGCGAAGAATGTCGTCCATTGCTTAAATGGATTTTGCATTGCGTGTCTAAGAAATGTCTTGGGTGCATTTGTTGTTGTTGTTGTTGTTGTTGCTGTAATTATTTAATACTTACGCATTGTTAACATGTATCGTTGTCACCTGACACGCGTTTTACATGTCGCTCCATTCGAGGAAGTCGCTGTACCCCCTTTTTAGGGGGCTCTTCGAGCAGCTCGCGAGACGAGAAATTTGCGTGTTTTGGCATTTAATTAACAAACCGGCTACAAACGCAAATGCAATGTTAAATTTAAGTTAAGTTGTTACTGTTACAGCTACAGTTAGAGTTTAGTTTATTTATTTGGCCAGAGATGCTGTATGTGCTGCTGCCGCTGCTGCTGCTGCTGCTGCTGCATTTTGTTTCCTGTTGGGAAAAACCCAGTTTGAAATCGATTTGAGTTAGTCATATTCGGCGCCAATCGTGAGGCTAACTGCGCCGGGTTGAACAAACGTTTGATGATACCATCTGTTGGTATCCAGAACGACTGCGAAAACGAAAACAGACTACCTCAAGAACTGGTAGAGACATAATTTACGATCGCACTCACTGATATCTCCCTGTTGCACAATCACGTCGAAGCGCCTGCATTGGAAATAGCATTCGGGCGGTGGCACCAGCAACCAGCGCTTGCTGCCTGACAGCTGTGCCTGCCACGACGGCAAACGTACATTGTCAATCTGTTAGGATGTGCACAACACAGCACAGTTAAGCTAATGAATGCCCTTAAAAAACCCCAGGCCCCATACTAACATGCATTTGAGCACCCAATCCGGCTGTGCCTATGAAGAACCAATCAACCGCATTATTCTCTGAGCGTTCGGGCAGAAAATAGGGTCTGCCATAATGCTTGCGAAATTCCTCGGCGGTCTCGGCATGGCAATTGCTCCAGCCAAAGTACCAAGGCGCCTCATTCGGCTGCAGTTCGACGCGTTCCTGCGACATATCCAGAGCCTCGTATATGTCCTGAAAGCCCGTTTTGTAGGGCAAAAACTGGCAGTCGCGTATGCGCTGCTTGCGCTTAGCCTTGCGATAGACATCCCGAAAGTACCAATAATTAAAGAGCTAATAGATTAGTTGTTAACCAAGTGAATCTTGCCCTAATTGTCTATCGAACCCACCGTTGAGGCTGTCCAGTTTTGCATGGCATCGCTGACAATGACGGGTGCACCACTGTACGCAAATTCCGCCTCGAATGTGGCAGGACTTAGATTGCTTAATCGTGGCACGCTTTCAAGGTTGGCACAGAAGTCACAGCGTTCTGGCGGTCGCAACGCATAACGAAGGGGGCGTGGCAATGATAAAGCACAACGCTAGAAATATGTTGAGAAATAATTCAAGTTAGATTTCACAACTATGCGGTTATTTTATTATCAATCGAACAATTCCATGACATTTTGTAATGATATAAATATATTTCAAGAGGTTTTTAGAACCCCTAAATTTTCAATATATTATATATTATTTCAAGTATAAAAATGTACAAATTCTTGCATTAATTTTTTGCACTTGATTCAGGAATTTTATATCAATTTATTTAATTTCAATGACGACATATTTTTGTTATTTGAAACCATTTTTACGCTAAAATTAACATCACTATATATTTATCTAAGTGCAACAAACTCACCTGCCCCTGCATTTCCGTGTGGTAGTAGTTTAACAAAAATATGGCAAAAACACAGAAGAGCACAATTTTAATCAACTTGAGCAACATTTGACTACGAGCAGATACGTTGCCGTTCAATTGCAACAGCTGCTGCATTGTTACGCTTAAATCTGTGGCGCGATGAGCCCACAATATTTGCCTCAGCTGGCTGCGAGCTTGCTCCATGTTGCCTCGACTAAGTCACGTCTGCAACTGTTTCCGACATTTCCGTTTCCTGTAGCCTGCTGCCGGCCGCCTTCAGCTTTATTCGCTGGCCCGGCAATAATTTGATTATCAGACAGTACGCAGACTCTGCGGGCGTGTGGGTGGGCGTGTGTTGCTGGCGTGCGTGGTTAGCATGTGATAGCGACAAATTGCTTGATATTCAATAGTCCACAGCGCTCAATAATCGCCTTCTCCTTCCATTCCGCTTCCCTTGCAGCAACCCCTACAGCAGTGGTTCAGGCACTTGCATTACCTACGATGCCATCAATGCGGCCTATTCGGATGCACGCAAGCGTATACGTAAGTTAACAGTCGTTTAAACAATGGACTATTCATGATACGCGTATATCTGATGCACTTTGCAGGTGTGGCCGAGCCCAAGTCCGACTGGAAGCCCGAAGAATTGGCCACCGTGGGCGAGCTGCTGCTCGATATATCCATACAGTTGGCTCGCACGTAAGTAAATGTTACGGTAATAAATGCTAAACGCATTTGAAAGTTGCGCCTGGCACGCCCACAGCCCCAATAAATGATTGCCAAATAACGCATGACATGGCACTTAAATTGTGCTCGTGCTGATGCTGATGCTGGTACTCGTGCCGTAGCCCGTCCAGACCGCCTGCAGTCATAAATATGTATGAGATTGACGCTGGAACTGAACCGATCTCGAACTGGTGCTGCGCCTGGCTTCAAGGTTCTGCGGATTCGATGGATTTGAAAGTTTGCCACATGCAAATGCTAATTGCAATGCCAAATTTGCTGTCGTCGTCGCTGTCGGTGGCTTTGACTGATGGCCACTTGGCCACCGGTAGCTGCTGTGTTAGCCCGACTCCGTCAATGGGGCATCCGCAAACTTCTTCAAATTGGCGCAACTGCGTCTGTTGTTTTGCTTTCCTACTTGCCTCCAAAATATTTGCCAGCTATTTGTTGTGCTCGCAGCGCCAAATGTAAACAAACGCGAATTATGCAATGCACCGACTGCTCGGGATGGCAGCCTCAGTGTGAGAGCGCGTGACTGCCCCCGACCAGAAAACAAGTAGAAGCCAGCTGAGGATGCAACAGTGTATTACCAGTTTCACTGTTGGCTAACTGGCCAACTGGCGGGCTTGTGGGTAAGCGGGTTGCCAAGTCAGTTGGCCACAGTTGCAGCCTGGGCTTTAACGTATGCGACTTTCTTTTTTGGCTATCTAACATAAACACGAGAGCTTCGCTTCGAGGATCATCAGCACTGCAGCTGTGGTTGTGTAACCCAATGATCGTAATCTCTTCTGCAGCCCAATTAATATCAGATATGAGCGTTTCCACTATGATGCAAATTTTAAAGCCTTTTTTATGGCACTTTGGAGTCGTTAATGGATCAGAATGAAATTAGCTGCATTTTATTTATAAATTAATGTAGATGCGATACATGATATGTTTGCGTATAGAGGATTGGCAGTGATCAATTAATTATGAATATAATTTTGGTTAAAAAATCTAATTTAATTTTTTAAAATTGATTTTAAATTGTGATCAACACCTACTAGTTGAAACTAGTTAAAATTGTCTCCGGGTGATTAAAGTCTAGTGTGTATTGTTATATTACCTAAATAATATAAATATACAACAAAAAAAACTTTTGTATGAACAAAAAAAAACAGCAAAAATATGCATTCAGTATTTGGCAAAAGAACGTATACCGAACTTTATTTGTACTCATAGTTAGCTGTTACTTGATGCAATTCAATGCTTTTTGGAGAGGTATTAAACGCTCTGTTAACAGGTTTTCTTACTGTTTGTAGCAACTCTTTCTGGCAATTTCCTCAGTTGGTCTAATTTATGGACCTTCAGTCCATTTAACTGCCAGCCCAATTGACTGTAAAGCTGTTATTTTTTTCAGCTACGTATCTGTTTGCACTATCTGCAGAGCCAACAACAATAGATTTGCCCTTCCTTTAGTTACCTTCCCTTTGCTCAGGCTACTGCAGTTTTTCCCACTTTCCCACTGCACTTGAGGAAGTGTCGGGTTATTATGCAGCAGTTTTCCCACTTTTTTTTTTGGCACTTTCGGCAGCAATAGATAAAAGATCACAGGCCACAGGCGTAGCGGTCGGCTTCAATAAAATGGCAAGTGGCTTAAATTGAAGCGAAAGCGAATATTTGGCTGTTGCTGTCGGCGTCAAATCTCAAATATCGACATTAATGTCTGTCACTAAGAGTCGGACCAAAAGCGCGTTAATTGCATGCCGTTTACGAGCCGTGCTAATTCGTAAATTTTGCAATTTTTGACAAGATTGAAAAATATCAGCTAAGAGGAGAACTAAACGGGCAGTTGGTGCGACAGGAAAATGCCAAGTTGAGCGTGCCAATTAAGATGCACTTAGATATAATTTGTCAACTTTTGGCCATAGTTGACTGGCAACGAATTTATAATATTTTTGTTGCAGCTATGGCCTGTCCTATGAGGAAATCGAGAAGGGCCTGCCCACCATAGACACCTCCAAGACGCTGATTCGTGAGGTCTGTCCGCCGTTCTTTGCGGGCGTCGAGTGTCGACCGGGCAAATACCGTCGTTTCGATGGCCTGTGCAACAACATTGAGCATCCCACCTGGGGCGCTGCCAATGCGCCCTTCCAGCGCCTGATTGGTCCGCTCTACGCAGATGGGATCAATGCGCCGCGCATTTCGGTTACCGGTCGCGATTTGCCCTACTCGCGTGTGGTCTCGCGCACAATGCATCCAGATGATGGATATCATGATCACGCCGGCACTGTTATGGTCATTGCCTGGGGCCAGTTCATGGATCACGACTTTACGCTGACTGGCACGCCTTTGGGTAGGTCCAGCGACTGTGTGAACGGAGCAGCTTAAAAGAGCCAACCACTTTTCATTACAGATCCCATCAATCGCAACGATCCGGAGGAGTGCTGCAAGCGGCCGCTGCACAAGAAGCATCCATACTGCAATGAGATACGCATCCCAGATGACGATTATTTCTATCGGCTGTTCAATGTCAAGTGCATTGATTTCGTACGTGGCTTCCCATCTCCACGACCAGGCTGTCGCTTGGGTGAGCAGCGTTCAACTTTAGATTGATGATCGATGATCGATGATCGCTGATCTTCTGATTTCATCTAACCCCATTCATACAACCTTCCACCCTTCAGGTTCCCGTCAGCAGTTCAACACTTTGACTGGCGTCATTGATGCCAACACCGTTTACGGCGTGAAGGAGGCGTTTGCGCGCAAGCTGCGCACTGGTTATGGTGGTCTGATGCGCATGAATCCCGTATTCCAGGAGTATGGCTTGAAGGATTTGCTGCCGCTTAAACTGGATATACCCGACGAGGGCTGCACGCGCCCCAACAAGAGCATGTACTGCTTTGAGGGCGGCGAGATCCGGGTTAACGAGCAGCTGGTGCTCACCTGCATGCACACACTCATGGCCAGGGAGCACAATCGCCTGGCCACGGGACTGGCGCACATTAACCAGCACTGGGATGACGAGACTTTGTTCCAGGAGGCGCGACGCATCAACATCGCCATAGTGCAGCATGTCACTTTCAATGAGTTCTTGCCCATCCTGCTGGGCAAGGAGGTAATGGAGAAGTTTGGCCTGGTCCTGCAGAAGGATGGCTACTGGGATGGCTATGACCCGACTGTTAATCCCGGCATAATTGACTCATTTGCTGGCGCCGCCTTCCGCTTTGGCCACTCACTGCTGCCCACCGCCGTGGAGCGCTGGTCGAAGGCACACAAATTCATAGCCTCCAAGCGATTGTCGGATTTGATTCGTCGTCCTTATGATCTGTATAGAGCTGGTGTGCTGGATGAGTACTTTATGGGCCTGATGAATCAGGTGGCGCAAGCCATGGACGATTCTATTACTCAAGAGGTCACCAATCATCTCTTCAAGAAGGAGGGCGCACGCTTTGGCATGGATCTCGTCTCATTCAACATGCAGCGTGGACGCGAATTTGGCATACCTGGTTATATGGAGTTCCGCAAGTTCTGCGGACTGCCCACATCCAATACCTGGGATGAGATGTACGGCTCCATGCCAAACGAGACTGTTCTGCGCTATGGCAGCATATTCGAGTGCGTATTGATTGAGTGATGCTAATATATAGACTCATTTATTAATTTGCGGCTATTTCTGTTTATTAGACATCCTGCCGATATTGATTTATGGTCTGGCGGCGTATCGGAGAAATCGCTACCCGGCTCCATGTTGGGACCCACCTTTGCGTGTGTGATCGCCACACAGATGAGCTACTTGCGACGCGGCGATCGCTTCTGGTACGAGTTGCCCAACCAGCCGTCGTCCTTTACGCCCGAACAGCTGCAGGAGATCCGCAAGGCAAAACTTTCGCGTCTGATTTGCGACAATACCGATTTAATTGATACTGTGCAAATCTATCCCATGGTTCTGCCAGATCACGAAATGTAGGCTTACAATTGTTTTAGTTCAAATGTATTATTAATCAATTTTCTTTTTTTATAGCAATCCACGCGTGCCCTGCAAGAGCGGCATTATACCCTCCATGGATCTGAGCAAATGGGCTGACTATGGCAGCCACGGTCTGGACTCGTCTGTCTATGTAAGCAAAGTGGAATCAAGTATCAATTATGTACTTATTGTATATTCTGTTCATTTTCAGAACTACATCAACGAAATACCCGACACGCTGCTCAACTTTAGAAAGTAAACAGAATTCTGTTGCATGTTTCTCTTTATACCATTTTGGACATTGCTCTAGACTTTTGAAAAGATTTTTTCATATATTTTTCAGTTTTACATTCTTCATTTCTGCTACTACCTCTGAGTCTCTTTTGCTAGTCTTCTCTTTGTGTCTCTCTTTCTCTCTCTCTTTCTTTCTCACTCTTACTGCAACGCATTTTCCGCTCAAAAGCATTCTAATGCCAGTCAGTTGTAGTTCTACACTGCCATTTTCTTTAGGGATTTCCAACATTTCCATGCATTATTCATACATTTTTTGTATATATGTATTATTTTAAAATAGCAAAAATACAGGGTAAGTTAAAAGAAGGTCGTTCATAACGCACAAGACCTTGAATAATGTTAAAACATACGAATATTTCGTTGTAAGTTTTGTATATTCAAAAACTATCATTAAAATAAAATAAAAACAAAGTTGATAATTGTTTAAATTGTAATTGTATTTATTTAATGCTGGTTAACAATATCAGTAAGTACTATAGGAACTTTTTCGGATACGAGCTGTGCGGCAACACCAAGCAAAAGGTTTGCCGGAAACTCTAGGTAAGCATTGTAGTTAAAGCCATTTAATCGTATGGTAAGCGCCAGTTCAGTGTCGTTGTCGGAGTCGTCATCAGCCAAGATCGTGTTGAGCATCGCATCGCATTGACCCAAAAACACGCCTGAGTCACAGGCGATAAAAATACACACACACACACACACACACACACATGCACATACAGTTGATAAAAGGCGGATACATTTTGTAAGCCTCTACTCGAGCGCATTAAGAAACGGCGCTATAGAGCCAATATCTTCACAGTCCGGTATGGCTTTGCCTTTGAACTTGAGACAGGACTCGGCGCAGGTCTGGCCCTGAAAGTAATCCCCAAACATTTTCTTGCACTGCGCGCAGTTGTTGAGGCAAATCTGTATAAAGTCAATGCCACCCATGAGATCTATCAATCAGAATGGAATAGTTAGTACATAGCTGATGCACGTGCGCTCTGATGACTTACCAAATCGCTTGCCATAGTGTCCTATGGACGGAGCAGCCTCTCCACATTGCAGCAGACAAAGAGCAGTCAATGCAATGCTTAGCAGCAGTAGGGTCTTATTGGTGCACATGCTGATAATGGTCAAGAGCTCTGTCAAACGAATAGGTATATATATAATATATATTTATAGCTTATGATAGAGTACAGCGGTAAAGCATAAACGACCGTTGCGCGCCAAGTGCGATGTTGAAATAATTAAACGCACGTTTGTCTCTTGTTGTTTTATAGGCGACCCAAACGCAGATGCGAAAGCTTAACAACGTCAAGAAGTCTGAAACGGCGGCAGCAACGGCAACAACTACAACGGCAATGCGAGCCGGTCTCAGAAAGCCCGCAGTGCGTCAGATATTTAAATAAATAAAAACAACTACAAAATCAATACAAATTCAATAAAATGCCAATTTGTTTGGTGTCCCCTATGCAAATTGGTTGTGTGTTGGATTTTATTTTTTATTTACTAGAGTTAGCAAGGAATTTCATAGAACGTAGTGTGTTAGAGTCGCGTGGGCTTTGTTAAGTTTTGAATAATAATCTGCTTATCAGATTTTATGTCATGTTAATAGCAAAGATAATGGCAAGTTAAAGATTTTTTTGTTTAACATAGATATTTATAGATGTACAAATTTACATTTCTTAATTAAAAACTAGATTAACTTCGAATTAAAAAGCTGCGAAGTTTTGTCTAATCCGAGGATGAAGTCAAACGCTTCATGAAATATTAAAATATTTAAATAACTTTCAAGAAAATTCCCCATTCTCAAGAACAAATAATAATAAAAACTCACCGACTCAGGGAAAGAAAGCTGAGAGAATCGCATGGAAAGTAACAGCAGGAAGTGTCAGGGAAACGGACTCAGCCGAACTGCAACCGATGTCATGTTTTCAAAATTTTAATTAATGCAAATCGAATACGGCCAAGTTGTTGGTCGCCCGATCGCCGATCACCGATCGCTGATCGCTCATTAATTAATGGCGCTGTAACTGCAACTAAATCGTACAACGTAGAACAAAGTTGTGCGGGCTAGTCCAGCTGGCAGAGTGAGTTGGCGCCGGCGCCGTCGACCCAATAAAATGCGTGAAGTTCTTTTGTCCCAACCGGACACGCTGCTGCTGGCCGTTCCCGCAACTGGTTTAACGTCTACGGCCAACGGCTACACGCTGTCTGGCAGCCTGTCAGCGGTAGCGTCACTTCGTTTAAATACCCTTCCGCAGGGTATTAAAACGTTTTTGGGGAATTGAGTGACTGCTATAGAGTAAATTTATATCTGATCAGAAAGGTCAGACCTGCCTGTTTCTTTCTCTGCAAACTAGCCGCTAAGTGTCGCAGCTTTTCAAATTTCGCACAAAATATATAATTAACAAAAAATATATTTAATCGAAAATTAGGATATTTTATGAGTACTATTTGACAAGATGTTTCTTAGAATTATGGGACTATATAGGTACATCTGGAAAATGTATGTAAGAGTATTTAATTATTGACATCCCCATGTTCAACTCAAACTTTGTTTTGTTTACACTTTCCGACATAATATTATACAGTTTTTCTTAAACAAAATGCTGATATCAATATATTAATTAGTCGGTTATGTAAATCGTGGGAAACTTTTAAGTTATGCTAATTTTATTCAATATAAACGGTTTGTTAATATTTTTTTAAGCTAATTGCCAACACGCGCCGTATGTATGAGTAATGTGAATCGAGTGATAAATGCGGCTTATACGTCACAGCCATTTGGTGGGCGTGACACTTGAACTGACAGCAGTTTTTGTCTAATTGATTTGGTGACGTACACAAAATAGTACTCGACACTCACCGGTAGTTGATTTTAAAATCTGGAAACGGTGCTTGGCTTGAGCGCGGACGTGGGTTTGTTGCCAAATCGACGCGTTGGTGTTGCCGGCGGGTTTGTTTGCTGAAAACTGGTTCTACATCGACTGTTGCTGAAGTGCAGAGTTCTTATTGTATTTATATCTTACTTGACGGTTGCCAGGGGCCTGTTGGGTTTGTGGGGGCAAATTAATCAATTTGTCTCAGCAACAAACACCTAATTGAATATATGCTTGCCAGTTAGCAAAAACTTACTTCCGCTAGCGGCAGCCACTTTCTTGAGTGCTTTTCACAGCGGTGCCCGAGCTGGATGTCACTTATCCAGTTTAATTGCGTTTCTTTCGTGACAAACGTAAAAATGGCTCGGATTTTACAAATGTATGCTTTAAAGCAGGAAATATAAACTGATCTTGTTAAACTTATAGGGTTTCCTTTTTCCTTGCCTCTAAATCACTCTAGCTCAATAAATCAAGCAAAACTGTTTGTAAATTGTTTCTAAACTAAATGCGCAATTATGTTTATGTTTTTCTTTATAAACTTGTTTTATTGTATTGTATTATTTATTGTATTATAAATATTATTTTGTTTTCAACTGATTTGATATCATTCTACTTTGGTTGAACCTTGGCTGAAAAACTTCACTAATTCAATCTTGAAATTCCAATTTAAATTGTTAACTGCTTTTATTTCACTGCTTGCGGAGCAAA